>JADRCH010007214.1:581951-598880 GCA_019843965.1 Rhynchomys soricoides
TATATATATATATTTAAATGCTGCCTGTGACCTGCATTGCCCACTGCCCGATCCTACTTGTTCTTGGGGATTTGACATGAGGTGGCATGGAATTAATGGCACAGACTCTGGGAGAAGGTGCGAACACTACAGCAAGATTGAACTCTGCTGAAAGCTTGTTTAATAATCCTCTGGGGAGCCATTTATAGCCTCCGCCCACATCCCATTGTTCCCAGGCAAGCATTTCTTCCAACAGCAGTTCCCAATTGCCTGGTATTGGCATTAGCAATTCTTGTTCTCTCAGGCAGTCTTCAATTTGGTCCTCTTGCAGGAGTTGCCTTCCCAACCTCTGGAATTTATGCAGATATGGCCAACGCAGTTTCTCTTATATCCAAATATAATTTGCTAAGTTCATAGAAGGTTAGCCATATATATATTTCCTGAACAGGCTATTTGGCACTGGACAACCAGTTGGTGTGCTATTCTTTAGGGAAGACTATTTCTCCTAATCTCAGAATTCCTTAGCTGCCTGTCGTTCTTTCTATTGAGTTAAGGCTTTGTGGGCTTTCCATCGGTTTTAGCATGTCTATTGAAGTCATTCTTGCTCTGCTCATTTTGTGGGAGTCATGTCATTGAAACTTTATTGTTGTAGCTTCTGACATTACTAGGAGAAAATCTTACATCAAACACTGATCCTGTGGTTCTTACAGTATTTTCACTCCCTCTTTTACAATTGTAAGTTCTTCTCTAATATCTATGATTTCTCTAGCTCTCAGTAGATGGCTAGGTGTCCAGTCCCAGGTATGCTTTCCTCTTGGTGAATGAGTCTTTTGATCAATTACAGATTTATCGATTACTACCAAGGTATATGTATCCCTATTTCATCTTTAAGTTTGTGGTGCTGTCCTAGTTGTTGGTGTGGTTCATAATCATCATAGCTGGGTAAGACTGTTGTTTGGAAGTTTGCATGCAGCCTGCTTTCTTGTATTATTAAAACAACTCCTCAGGTAGGAGGTATTTAGGCTAGATCTAGTTTCAAAAGTATGAAAGGTTCTATGCATGCTACTAGAAAAGTGTTCAACAACTCCGGGCAGTTGTGGCACACGCCTTTAATCCCAACACTTGGGAGGCAGAAGCAGGTGGATTTCTGAGTTTGAGGCCAGCCTGGTCTACAGAGTGAGTTCCAGGACAGCCAGGGCTACACAGAGAAACCCTGTCTCAAAATCCCCCCCCCCCAAAAAAAAAAAAGAAAAGTGTTCAACAGTCTTTCCAAGCTGTGAGTCTGTAAGCTTATTGATGCAACAGTGGCATTGATATTTTGGGAGTAATTAACTATTTTCTGATGGAACTCATGCCTGGTACTGTTACTGTTAATTAGTTTCAAATTCCATAGCTACCTAAGTCGTAGGGTAGAACCTAATAATCTACTAGATAAACACTATAATAAACAACATCCTGAGTTCTTACATTTATATCAATATATGACAGAACTTATAAACTATTACCAGATTATACTTCGTTTTACAGTAAATGTTAATTATCCAGAGGCCCATAGATGGTCAACATGCTGTGGAGTGCTTGGTTATAAGTGCAACAAACAATAATATACTACCTGTCCTGCAAGATTTGTGAACCATTACAGAAAAGAAGGCATGGATATGTAAGACCCAGAGATAGTATGTATCTGAAAAAGAATTTGAGGGACATGACAAGGCAGTTGTACACACAAACTCATAGCAGCTGTAAGTACATTGTTTAAGACCTGAACAAGATCAAATCAACACAGCTTCCAGCATACAAGGGAAACCTCATGAAGATCCAAAACTATGAGCAATGACAATTGATAGCTGCTGGTAGAACAGGAGTCAGGATTCCTATGTGATTTGATCTTAAAGAAGATGCACATGTTCTAGGAGATATTCCTACATCCCTGCCCAGATAGATAGCACTAAGTTGAATCATAAGGTTTGAAAAGAAAACATACAATTTGGAAGAAAAGGTCATAGTAGTAATAGAATAAAAATTGTATGGGAGCCTGTGGGAATATATGTTTGAAAAACACATTATATACATGTATGAAATTATCCAAGAATAAAACATATAAAAGTTAGACTACTAAAACTTAAGGTTTATATCAATAATTTCTTTTTAGACACAAAAATATATGTAATGCGTATAAAAAGGGAATGAGAAAGTAATGAAAATATATGAAGCACAAATACATGAAAAACAAATGGAAAAAGGGGTATAATGAATATAATGAAGGAATATAAAATTTATAAGATGTACACAAAGTGCTAGGGGTACATCTGAATGGTAGAATTCTTGCTCAGCTTTGACAAGGCTCTAGCTTCAATGTACAACAGTTCCAAATTAAGACACATAGACAAATAAATGCATAAAAAGTTGTACACAAAGATTAGGAAACATAAAATTATTCCTTGATATTTAATAATAAAATGAATGTTGACTAAATTCTCAAAAGTGCTTCATCAGAGCTGTGCAGTGGTGGCGCACGCCTTTAATCCCAGCACTTGGGAGGCAGAGGCAGGCAGATTTCTGAGTTTGAGGCCAGCCTGGTCTGCAGAGTGAGTTCCAGGACAGCCAAGGTTACAGAGAGAAACCCTGTCTAGAAAAAAAAAAAAAGTGCTTCATCAGTGATAAAGAAATGAATAATAAAACTGTGATGAAGATATATACTGTTTAGGAGACATAGTGTTGATATCAAAACCATAGGTTTACATGAAGTAGAAATAAATTTTTCATGGAAATAATTATCAAATGAGAACTTATCAGTTACACTAATATAAATCTGAATAGACTGATATAAAAACGATATCTTGCTATGGGTTGTAAACATGTCAATACAGAGATATGGCCTATAATACTACAGCTCAAAATTCTATGTAAAATGGCAAGTATAAGGGGGAATTATCAGTCTTATGATAGCATGTGTAGTATATAATACCTATTTTCAACAATATATAGCACAACCACACAGATTCCATAAACAATAATAAAATAGCCTGGTTATTGTCCAAACTAGCATTATCTGTCAGCTTGACATAGTCTAGAATAATCTGGATGGGGGAGGAATCTCAAATGAATAACTCTGTTTATCCGATTAGTCTTTAAACATATATGTGAAGGATCAATTTGATTATGTTTTTTCCCTTTTCAAAATGTTATGAAGTGATTTTTATAAACTTTTGATTATAATTTAACTACAATATGTCTCCCTTCCCTTTACTTTCTTCAAACTCTTCCCAATACCTCTTTCTACTCTTCATTTCCATGGCCTCCTTTTTCGCTAATAGTTATCACATGCATATATACATATATATTCTTCTAAATCTAACTTGTTTAGTTCATATAATGTTACTTGAGTGTATGTATTCCATGCTTACAATTTGACAATGAACAATGAATTGGTGTTCTTTATTGATAATCTTGATCAACTTAATTATGCAAGAAGTCCCATCCAACTCTAGGTAGTCACATTTCTTGATCAAGTCATCATGAGGTATTTGAGAAATCTTATGTATGAATCTGTGCGCAAGCCAGGGCTAGGTTGGCAATAAGGTTTCCATCATCATTTCTGTATTAAGTTCTTTCCTTGAGTTCCCGCCATGAGTCAACTCAATTGTGAACTGTATATAGGAAGAAATAAACAATTTATTCCTTACCTAAATTGTTTATCGTGTGAGTATTTTATCACCGCAATAGAAAAGAACTGGAATGAAGAGAACTTTAATCCATCAACATGGCTGCTCTGAAAAAGGAACATAACGAAAGAACTTCTAGGTCTTTGTGGTCCAGATGGAATGGCACACCTTTAATCCCTCTAGCTAGAATGTACACAAAACTTTAGTATACACGTTCAGTATACACCAAACAATGTAGGTGAAGTTAGTCTGTAAAAGGATGCACCCATGTTTGACAATGATGTATAACTGTAGAAAAAGGGATGAATCAGGGAGAGATTTGGCAGAATGGGTCAGAGGTAAAATGTGCCCAGCTGCAAAGTGAACAGCATAAGAGAACAGTACATGCACACACACACACACACACACAGAGAGAGAGAGAGAGAGAGAGAGAGAGAGAGAGAGAGAGAGAGAAACTGTTTTCCCAGGACAGTTTTACATGGACAGGTTGCTGGTGAAGATAGAAGGACCCAGAAAATGAAAATGAACCAGAAGATAATAGATTGTAGGATTTGGTTTGAGGCCAAGCAGAGCAATTCAATGAGAAGCTGAGAGAAGCCAGTTTAAATCATTCAGATTGGAGAGCAGTATGAGGCAGAACAGCTGAGTTGAACCAGCCAGCCAGAGTTCAAAAATAACTAGAAAGAATGAGCTTATCCAGCACTAATCATCTAAAATAACAATTACATCTTGCAAGTAAAAGTAACTATTACACAAAAACATACTTTTTTTCCTCACATGAAGACAGAACATTTCCATGGATATACAGTATTTATTAGAGCACAAAGTGTGCTTTCAAAAAAGAAGGAAAGAAAAACATTTCCATGTGATATCACAAAGTACTTGAAGGTAAAACAGATATTGAAAATAGATACAAATTAAAACAGTGGAGCTATAAACTCATAATTTTTAATCATTATAAAATAATATAAATATACTTGTATAATTTCATCATTTGTGATAATGGGGTAAGGTTTTTGCCAGTTCAAGTCCAGTATAGGCTACACAGTCCTACTTAGTCTCAAAACCTATAGTCATAACTGAGAAGATGTATAGAAATGAATATACTGTTCAGCATTTAGGGAAAAATTTTCACTTATGATGACATCAATGAAGGCAGACAAAATCATAATAAGTGAAATAAGCCAGGCTCACCAAAATTAAGTATTTTAAATCTCATTTATTCATTCTACAGAACTATAATTTAGTGAAATAGAAACCAAAATAATTGGTTACTAGAGGCTGGAGAGCTCAAGAAAGATATATGTAGTTTAAAGAATACAAAACTTCAGTTAGACAGAATAATTCATTCCTAGAGTTCTTTGCACAGCATAAGACTATTTCACAATGTTGTAGTATGTTTCAATTGCTCTTCAAAAGTAGATTATAAATATTTTCATCATGAAGAAATCATAAGTATCTCTTGAGGAGATCAGAGCATGATGATGAAATAAGATTCTCAAGTGAAATTTTCTCTGTAGAAACACTAATTAGATCAACTTTTCATTTAATAAAATGTACATACAATCTATACAATGTGAGACAATCTTGGGTGCTATTTATCTCAAATGATAATATGCAGTATATACAGAAAGAAGGTTCTCATAGCAATGCACGTATCTAATAAGCAAACAAAAATATTCAATATACTTAGCCATGCAAAGGTTCAAATCAAAATTATACTCATTTTACCTCAGATACCATTAGGAAAATAAACATAGCGTCATATGTCTTTAATTCCATCAGGCAGATATCTGAGTCTGAGGCTAGTCTGTAAAATACAGAATCAGTTCCAAAGCAGCTAAGGCTACACAGGGCTACAAACATTTCTCAAAACACCACAAAGATACCAACCATCCAAAAAATCAACCAAAAAAAATTGCCCCCCAAAACCAAAAAGAGAAACAAATGTTGTTGAATATTCAGGAAAAGAGGAAATCTACACTCTTGGTGATACTGGATATTACTTCAGGCACTGAGGCTTTTAATTTTACAAGGTCTAATTAATTAATGGATATGTATATTTACTGATCCACTAGAGTCCAATTTATAAGATGTTTAGTTTTGCCTATCTATTGTAGTGTATGCCCTATCATGTCTGCTAGCAGTTTTAGAGTTTGATGTTTTACATAGGGTCTTATTTCCATTTGGCATTAATTTTTGTGGAGGCTTTGAAACAATTTAAATTTAATTTTTTTACAGTGCTGATATTCCTTAATGCATATGTTGAGAGAACATGTGACATTTGTCTTTTAGTCTGTTTATATGATTTATTTTATTTATTAATTTTCATATGTTAGAGCATCCTCATATTCCTAAAGCCGATTTGTTCATGGTGAATGATCAATTTGATCATTATCTATTCAGTTTGCAAGTATTTCATTGAGAATTTTATTTGTGTATTAATCACCAGATATTGGTTTGTAGTTTACTCTCATACTCTCTCTGTGAGTCTCTCTCCCCCTGCTCCTTTTGCTATGTTTTTATCTGGTAATAGTATAGTTCAGTGTGTGACACTGAAGAAATCTATCCTCTCACAAGGAGTTTTTTAAACTGAATAAGACCTTGGATACATAATGTTGCACTCTGTGTGTATAGATCCTTTTGTTGGATGAGGGAAACAATTCTGCCTGTATTCAGGCCTTCCATGGGTTCGTGGCATAGTAATTTTTCTTGGATTAGCCCTATGTTTCACTACAGTTTCCCATTAAGCTAGACTATGTGGTGGACTTAAAAACTTGCTTTCAAGCTTCCAGTTCTATTTGTGTTTACTGTGATACTTTTCTGAAATGGACCAGTATCTTCAAACCAAGAGTCATCATTTTATCAAGTGTTTAACATTTGTATAGTTTTTTATGTCATATCCCAAATCAAGTTTTTACTTATTGGCAGGAAAGCTACTTATTTTCCCAGCTAGCACTGTCTTAGTAAAACTATAACTTTTATTCTTCATATCTTACTTTGTTAACTGTATGTCAGGTAGTTTTTCATTAGTAAGTGTCTTGTTTTAATATTTGCCTTTTGTATGGACATTTTCTTCTTAAGATTGCAGTCCAGCCTGCAACAGTGAGTTGTGGGAGATAACGGTTTTGGTGTAAAACTCAGGTTGTATACTCAGTACTGAAGCCTGTGGGTAAGCCACTGATTTCTGTCACTCATGTTTAAAACTGACTAGTTTGACTCGGAAAAAAAAAAAAAAAGATTACTTTAGACTTCATTCCCGATTGCATAATTAACAAATTTTTCAACTTGCTGAACTCAACAGCTTCCTCTCATTGTATATGTTGTCATACCATTTCAATTTTAAAACTTAAGTTTGTTTTATTTATTTAATTCTTTGTTCTTTCTCTCTGTCTTTCTTTCTTTTTATGCATTCATTGGGCCATCTTGCTGACCTTGACTTTTAAATTCATTGTTTCTCTTATCTATATATTTAATCAAAGAATGAAATGCTAATAATTTTTAAATCACTCTAAGAGCCTGAAAATTTACATATAAACAATCTCCACATTAAACAACAGTAAGAATGTAAAACTAATTCCTTTTATATATTTCTGTAATATTTTATTTTAATTCTGTAACATTAACCTACATAGGATATTAATTTGTATTTGAAGATACATCCCCAAATTTTATACTTCTTAACAAATTATTCGGTTCAATCAGTACAAACATATAAGGCTAAAAATTCTTAACCTAAATATCAAGTTATAAATGACTATCCTAGTTTTGTTCCCTGTTGCTGAGAAAAATACTATGACCAAATGCAATTTGTGGAGGAAATAGTTTAACTGGCTTGCATAATTTGAATATAGTTGATCATTAAGGGAACTCAGAACAGGAAATCAAACAAAACTAGAGGTAGATAGACAACATGAAAATAAGTATATACTGGCTTGTTCTCCATTGCATCCTCATGTTTCTTTTCTTATGTTTTTAAAAATTGAATATTTTATTTATTTACATTTCCAATGTTATTCCCTTTCCCATTTTCTCCACTGCAATCCCCCTATCCCATCACTCCTCCCCCCTGCTTCTATGATGGTGCTCCTTAACTTCTGCCTAACTGCCCTAGCATTCGCCTACCCTGAGGTATCGAGCCTTCACAGAACCAAGGGTCTCCCTTCCCATTGATGTCAGATAAGGCCATCCTCTACTACATATGCAGCTGGAGCCATGGGTCCCTCCATTTGTACTCTTTGGTTGGTGGTTTAATCCTTGGGAGATCTGGAGTGTCTGTTTGATTGTTGTTGTTGTTCTTCCTATTGGGATATAAACCCCTTCAGCTCCTTCAGTCCTTCCCCTAACTACTCCATTGTGGTCCCAGTGTTCAGTCCAATGGTTGGCTACAAGCATCTGCATCTCTATTGGTCAGGCTCTGGAAGAGCCTCTCAGGTGAAAGCTATATCAGGCTCTTATCAGCAAGCAGTTCTTGGCATTAGCAATAGTGTCTGGAATTGATGTCTCCATATAAGATGGGTCCCCTGGTGGAGCAGTCTCTGGATGGCCTGTTCTTCAGTCTCTGCTCCACTCTTTGTAGTGGTATTTTCTGTACATAGGAGCAATTCTTGGTTATAAGTTTTGAGATGGGTGGGTGGTCACATCCCTCAATGGGCTGGAGGAGATGGAAAGCAATCTAGAGTTTCAATGCTATCCCCATCAAAATTCCAACTCAATTCTCCATAGTTAGAAAGAATAATTCTTAAATCCATTTGCAATAACAACAACAACAACAATAACAAAAAAAAAAAAAAACACAAAAAACAGGATAGCGAAAACTATTCTCAACAATAAAAGAACTTCTGGGAAAATCACCATCCCTGACCTCAAGCTTTATTACAGAGCAACAGTGACATAAACTGCATGGTATTGGTACATAGACAGGCTGGTAGATCAATGGAATGTAATTAAAGACCCAGAAATGAGCCCACACATTTATAATCACCTGATCTTTGACAAAGAAGCTAAAATTATCCAATGGGGAAAAATCAACAATTTCAACAATTGGTGCTGGTTCTACTGGTGGTCAGCATGTAGAAGAATGAAAATTGATCCATTCTTATCTCCCTGAACAAAACTCAAGTCCAAGCAGATCAAGGACATTCACATAAGACCAGATAGACAGAATCTAACAGAAGAGAAAGTGGGGAAGAGCCTCAAACACTTGAGTACAAGGGAAAATTTCCTGAACAGAACACTAATAGCTTATGCTTTAAGAACAATAATTGACAAATGGGACCTCATAAAATTGGAGAGCCACTGTAAGGCATAGGACACTGTCAATTGGACAAAACGGCAACCAACAGATTGGTAAAAGATCTTTACCAATCCTACATCTGATACAGAACTAATATCCAATATATAAAAAGAACTCAAAAAGTTAGACTCCAGACAATCAAATAGCCTTATTAAAAATCGGGTACAGAGCTAAGCAAAGACTTCTCAAATAAGGAATTTCAAATGGCTGAGAAACACCAAAAATGTTCAACATCCTTAGTCTTCAGGGAAATGTAAATCAAAACAACCCTAAGATTTCACTTCACACCCATCAGAATGGCTAATATCAAAAACACAGATGACAGCAGATGTTGTAGAGGATATAACAATCCTCCATTGTTGGTGGGATTGCAAACTCTTACAAATACTCTGAAAATCAGTCTGATGCTTCCTCAGAAAATTGGACATAGTACTACCTGAGGACCCAGCTATACCACTCCTGGAAATATACTCAAAAGATACTCCAACATATAACAAGGAATCATGCTCAACTATGTTAGTAGCAGCCTTATTTATAATAGCTCTTCTTTCTTTTATTACACAGCCCAGAACTTTCAGGTTAGAATTGGTACCACCCACAGTGGGATGGGCACTCACATACAAATAAATAAGTGTTCAGTTAATTAAATGTTCCACAGATATGCCATCTTCCAATCTAATGGAGGTCATTCCTCAATAGAGGCTCTCTTTTCCCACTTGACTTTAGTCTGTCTCACAATTGGCAAAAATTAACCAGTATCAGGAGTACCATAATGGTCAGAGCCATATTTCTTTGTTTACTCTAAAGTTAACCAATTTTAATCAGTTTGCTAGCTGTACAGATAGCACTATTTTACTTGAGTTTTGCTGCATTCTTTTATTCCAATGATCTCATTTTTTGAGAGTAGTTATTTTTTATATAATATATTTTGATTGCAATCTGTCCTCCTGCAACTCCACTAAGATCTCTACTTCTGCCACACAAATCCACCCCTTTTCTAGATCTCCTTAGAAAGCAAATGGGCATCTGAAGAATAACAATAAAATGAAATAAAATAAAACAAACAAACTAGAATAGTTTAAACTCAATTGTAGTCACTAAAAGGTTCAATGAAGGTATAATTATAATGCAAAATAATTTCATTTCACAAAACTTGTAGCTCAGAGACCTGTGAGTAATTTTCCCTTTTATGATATCAATGAGTTAGTACATCTTTAAATTGTAATATTTTAATTGTATTAAATTCTTGATTTATTACATTTACAGTTTAACTTAATATATTATGTGCATATCAGTTCTTTCAGGCCACCCTTACCTACAGTTAATTACAATATTACTGTATGTAATTTTTAGTATTATTTTAAAATAACTTTGGGTGTATTGGGTAGCTTTGTGTGTCACCTTGACACAAGCTGGACTTATCACAGAGAAAGGAGTTTCAGTTGAGAAAATGCCTCCATGTGATCCAGCTGTAACACATTTTCTCAATTAGTGATCAAGGGAGGAGGGCCCCTTGTGAGTGCTACCATCTGTGGGCTGGTAGTCTTAGGCTTTATAAGAAAGCCATCCGAGCAAGCAGCAAACCAGTAAGAAATATCCCTCCATGGCCTCTGCATCAGCTCCTGCTTCCTGACCTACTTGCGTTCTAGTCCTAGACTTCCTTTGGTGATGAACAGCAGAATGGAAGTGTAAGCTTAATAAACCCTTTCCTCCCCAACTTGCATCTTGGTCATAGTGTTTGTGCAGGAATAGAAACCCTGACTAAGACAAATTGGTACTAGGAGTGGGGTAGTCCTGTGACAACCTGACTGTGTTTAGGGGAGGACTGTGGAAGGACTTTGGAATTTTGGGCTAGAAGATACATTCGGTGTTAATAGCTTTGTGGGATGTTGTGTAGTAGCTTGGAAGATAAGGTTCAGAACAGTGCAGAAGATAGAGGCCTAGATGGTGAAACTTCAGAGGGAAGATTAAAGACTCTTTTCAGGGCCATTGCAATTTTGACTATGTCAGCTCTGTGGATTTGGTTAGCTGGGGCTGAAGAATCAGATGTGATTAACATGATACCAGAACTACTAAAGCAAAACCATTGCATTACTGGGACTATTGATGCTGGTTAGGTGGAGTTGGGAAGTTGGCGGTGATTTGGAAGAGACCATTATCACTGAGGTGAAATCTTCTGAGAAGTGTTTTCTGAGAGCACAGAGGCTGCGTTCCAGAGATAGCCAGGGTTGTACCTTCTGCTGTAGCTGGATTTGGTAATGTGTAAGAGTCACCCAGGTGGTACTGGTTTTGAAGGCATGAAGGAGACATGAAGAGCAGCTGAGGCCTGTGTATTGTGAGAGGCCACAGAAGGTCATTGGTGAAGGTGCAGCCTCTGATGCAGTTCCAGGACTGAAGGGGTCATGCAAAGGACGTGAGGCTTGGCACCATGAAGAGAGCCTATGAAAGGCTGTTTGTAAAGCCTAGTTGCAGCAAAAGAAAGCAGAGTTTTAGAGATGCCAGTACCATGAAATGACCACCAATAACAGGAGCAGTGGAGTACAGGCATCTGGAGCCTGGAAGATAAGGTATGTGCTACAAAGGGCAGAGCTGGAGAAGTGACTCAAGCCCTTGGAGGAATTCAGAAGATCTTGAGTGGATCCCAGACATTGGATGGTTGGAGTTTGATTTTGCTTTTGATTGTGCCTGTGCCCTGATATATTTTCCCTCCTGAAGGAAGAAGGTATTTTAATGGAGCCCACAGTTAAGATACTTTGAATTTTTAAAAGACTTTGAACTTTAAGAGACTGGATGTTTAAAAGGGACTGGAATGTTAATATGTAAGAATTTGCAAAGACTGTGGGACTTTTATAGTTACATAGATTTTGGTGATAAATAAGGAAGTAATGGTCGAGGCTTATTGGTGATGTGTTTGTGTGTCAAGTTGACAAGGTGTCAATTGTACTGGCTAGATTTGTGTGTCAACTTGACACAAACTGGAGTTATCACAGAGAAAAGAGTTTCAGTTGAGAAAATGCCTCCATGAGATCCAGTTGTAAGGCATTTTCTCAATTAGTGATCAAGGGGAGAGGGCCCCTTGTGAGTGCTACCATATGTGGGCTGGTAGTCTTGGGCTCTATAAGAAAGCCAGCTGAGCAAGCAGCAAGCCAATAAGAAACATCCCTCCATGATCTCTGCATCAGCTCCTGCTTCCTGACCTACTTGAGTTCCAGTCCTAGACTTCCTTTGGTCATGAACAGCAGAATGGAAGTGTAAGCTCAATAAACCCTTTCCTCCCCAACTTGCATCTTGTTCATGGTGTTTGTTCAGGAATAGAAACCATGACTAAGACATAAGGGTGTCAGATAAGTATAGTGAATTACTTTACTATGTAGTATCTTTCTACTATTCTTTTAAATATAACTTTTGTTGTCTTTAAACCATGACATCTTGCTATTGTGCTTTTTTACTATATTTTTCTTCTCTAGAGACTGTCGAAATACTTTTAGAAGATTGTTTGTAAATTATCACTTAGGTATTGACAAACTCAAAAGAGAGATTTACCCCCTGTAGTCTCTATGCATGTTTATTGACAAAGTAGCAGTGTCAAATATTGATGTAGCATTGTAGTGTAACACATTTACCTCAGATCAATAATGTTACATTCTTCAAGAGGTTTCTTACTGCACTGAGTGCTGAAAGTATTACTGCATCATAAGACAGACTGATAATTTTGGGGTAGATTCTTGTTCAAGTGTCCTGAGTAAAAACTCTAAACTCAAGTATCTAAGTGCTCAGAATATGCATATATATATATATATATATATATATATAATTTTCTAGCAGAACTGAGCAATAAGCAGTTCAGCCTTCAATTATAGACATTTGAATGAAGATTTATTAATGATTATTAGAGTAAAATTATGTCTTTTATCCCTGATGTTTTAAAAATGTATGGTAAACCTCAAATAGTTATTATAACATGTACATGTAACTGTCAGATAGATCACTTTAATAGAATGGAACTGACTTTTAAATACATGAAAAATATATTTGTATATATGTAAGGAGTTTATTTTATATTTTTTTTGCTATTTATATAATTCTTCATAACATGTGTCCAATATAATGTTACTGTTTTGCTAAGAGTATCTAAGCATAGCAGGTTCATTTAGCATAAGTAAAATCCGGCACATGGATTCTAAATGACAAATAACTGGAGGCAATTTGGCACTCCTGTTCATGGCACACACAAATGTCTAAAATTTTCACTTTGCTAAAAAAGAAACCCTGACAAGTAACATTAAAGAGTAGGAGATTCCTTGTCAGGCATAAGACAAATTCATTGTTAATAATGAGAAAATGATGAGGGAGAGAAAGAGATGCATCTCTGGCTCTGTGTATATAACTATATGAAGATTTGTTGTAAATTGTCAATTGTAATGACACAGACAACACAGCAAACAAAACAATGAAGCTGGGAATAAAAATCTATTGCATTATGATAATTGAAGTGGACACAGAGTTTTAGATATATGCAGCACAGGTCCCCTCTTAATGCAAAAGTCAATAACTGTGCATAACTGAAATTCCTTAGCTGTTAGCCCTTTCAGGTTCTACCACAGCAGTTACAATATAACTGTGCCTCAAAGGGAGTAATTTTTTTGAAGTTGCAGAAGTTTTCTATTGGATGTACATATTATGCTATGTTCTCTTTATTTTCTTGATAAAGGTTTAGTTATACTGAACACACTGACTACATTGAATAATTCTACACTCTATAGAGAAGTGGAGTTATATCTTTGACAAATTGACTGGAAATCTTTTAAATACCCAGAAAAAGACTGATGGATTATATGTTAATTATATTTTAAGTTTGAGAGAAAACTTTATAATGTTTTTACTTATACCTGCACTATTTTACAGTCTTACTAACAGTGTCTAAGAATTGTTTCAATTCTTACATTTTCTTCTTTAATTTAATATATTTCTCATTATTTTTAAATTGTTCCATATGTTTCAACCATAAACTTTCACCTTGCTGAAGACATCCCAGTTCTTCCTTACTTCCATACACATCCAATCTCATGATCTTTGTTTCTATATATAAATAAATACCAAAGCAACAAAAAATCACAAAACCAAACCAACCAACCAAACAAACAAAAACAATACAAAACCTAGAGTACTTTTATGTTCATCAACAACTCTTAAAGATGATGCCTGCTGTGAAGTGTATTTGATAAAACAGAGAAAACTGATTTTCCCTCTAGCAGTAGCTATCAATTGCAAATAGCATCTTGGTTAGAGGTGAGATTTTGTGTCCACTTGTTCTTTTCTACGCTATGAATTTAACTGGCTTGTACTTGTGCAGGCCTTATTCCAACTGTCACAGTCTTTCTGAGTTCACATATGCATCAGCATTGTTTCCTTAGAGTTGTCCACAACCTCTGACTGTTATAATCTTTCTGCTTCTCCTTCCATGTAGATCTCTTAACTTTGAAGTGAGGTATTTGATAAAGACATCCCAATTAGGACTGAGTGCACTAAGATCTGATTTTCACTATATAATGCTGAATTGCAGGTCTCCATGCTAAGTAAAATTTACTGTAAGATGATGCTTCTCTAGTTAAGGTTGACTGGTGCAATTATCTATGAGTACAGCAATACAAAATTGGAAGTCATTTTATTTCTAAATTTGTTTCATAAAATAATAGTAATAGGCTTTCTACTAAGGACTATAACATATATAGTCCCAGGTTCTTGGCCTAACTGTCAGCTTGGGATCCTTCTCTTAAAGTAAGCCTTAAATTCAATGAAAAAGTGGTTGGTTACTACCAAAACATATGGCTAATATTGCATCAATTGGTATATCTTGCAGGAGGCTCTCTGTTATATATGTCTCATGTTTGGTAGTTGTGAGATAGTGATAATTTCTTTTCTCCTGTGATAGGATGTATTGTACCTTTCAGATCTATGAATGCTAGTCAGTAGGTGTAAAGTTTCTAGATGGTCATCAGCTTAGTTTTGCTAACTTAAGTTAGTGGAATATTAAGTAATAAGGCTTTACAATCATGTTGTGCAGGGTAATTGCCTGTAATGTTGGTTGACATCTATGGGACCACTTTAAACAGGGACTTAATAAGGTATAAAATATTGGCATAGGTTTTTTGCAACCTACTTTTAATAAAGGTTCAATCTTTCCTCTAGCCCACCATCCACCAGAGGTAGTAGAAAGGCAAAGTTGGGAGTTGTGGACCTGTTCAGCAGTAGTTCATTGGGGGAGAGCTTGATATTCTTTGTCAGAAGTTCAGTCCAGGAGCAAACACTAAATATGACTCAGAAGCTGCATAGGAGTCATCTAGGCAAGCAGATACAACACATGCACAAGCAGCTTCAACCCAGTCCTTTCTGCAGGCAGACACCAGGCATGAAGCAGCAGCTGTAGTTCAATCCTGACATAACCACAAGGCCAGCCAACCAGCGTGAGGTGAGGTCTCAGAAGTGGCAAGCTGCCTCACATGCAGTTCTTTGGTGAGTTTCTCTCTGACGTCACCACTAGTGGAAATCAACAATGCTATATAAGGCTAATCAATACATATGTGTCATTAGTGAAGAACAGCAAGGCAGAGCAAACCAAACCAATGCTCAGTGCTCATTTCCCACTGTCTGTGGGGTCATATTTATACTCCTTCATCATGGGTGGGTCCTTCAGATGATTGTTATATCAAAACATCTTTTCATCTGAGTCTGCTTCAGGAAAACATTCTCTTACATGTTTGCTTTAGCAAGACATCCTTTCACCTGTGTGTCGCTGAAAAGCATCATTTGACATAACTAACTTTCCAAAGAAACTAGAAGTTTTCGTTTCATGTGGGCTACTTGATTAAATAAGATGCTTATTTAAGGGAATTGTCTTCTCCCAGTAAAAGCACTTTTTTTCCTGTTAACTTACTGTTATTTCTGTTATCAATGCTTTTGAAACAAAAGAGAGGCCATTTTCCCACTTTAAAATTAGTTTATTTGTTTTCTGAATACACTTTGGGAATTAATTCTTTAATTGTGTGGCTTCCAATTAATATCTTTCAATATAACTTCATAATATTATTTTCTTGCAGTGAGAATGTGTTTTTGTTTAATGTGATAAGATTAACATGTTCTTATTGTTATATTTATCTTTCAATCTGTGAGTAAACTCTAAGAAATAAACAACTGTTCTCCTTATATTTCATGCTACTTGTTTTATTGCTTCATATCTTATATTAAAGTCTCCAATCAATGTGGGTAGACTATTATATATGATGTAAAGTAACAGTAAATTTCCTTTTTTTGTAACTGAATCCTAGTCCCAAGTATTAATGATACTCAAATAACTCATTATAAAAATAATGAGAATTGGAATGCTTTTTGTTCTGTATCTTAAAAGAATTTAGTATTTTTACTTATGTGTAATTCCTTCTTATATGTAACCTTTATGCTTTGAGACATACTCTATCAATGTCCAGGTTGATGAGAACTTTTAATAATAAATGTATGCTATGTTTTTTTCAGATATTTTCTGCTTCTACTGAGATGATTGTATATGCTATTGTGTGTTAATTTAGTATATCAATTTATTGATTTACATATGATAAACTTGCTTTGAATCCTAAACATAAGGTGGTAATTTTCACCTTCTTAAGATTTGTTTTGCTGAAGACTTTTACAATTATATTCATCAATCATATTGTCATATAATTTTTACCTTCCTCTGTGGTCCTTATCTAGCTTTAAGTGTCTATTCCTACCTTCATTAGAAAGTTGGTAAATCTAATGAGGCTCATTAGAGGTACCCTCTGCTTAACTCTTTTGTAAAGAAATAAAATAATACATAAATGATAACATTTCAGGGAGAATGACTGAATACTAATGCCAGGACACAGTGGGAATTAAGATATACATTGATTGATATGATGATTTCGAATGAAAGTTTAAACAGTGTTGGGAGCCGCCTGAGCACCCACATCCCCC
>JADRCH010007214.1:598890-687613 GCA_019843965.1 Rhynchomys soricoides
CCCCCATTACAAGATGGCGCCTACATTCGGCCGAGGACAAGTTGTAAACAGGCTAGTGCGCATGCACCTGGTAATTTTCCACTTCAGAGTCTCAGCCTCTCTCGTTGGCGGCATCTGGCCTGGTGTGCAGGAGCCAATGGGGAAGCTCCATGTCCCAGGCAAGCGCTGTGACCCATATAAAGGGCGAGTATTCTATTGTTCTGAGTCTCCACTCGTGGCAAGCTTATGCTCTCCCTCTCAAGATGCATTAAAGCTTTTACTGCAGAAGGATCCTATGTGTGCCGCGTCGTTCTTGCTGGCGAGACCGTAGCGCGGGACAAAACAGAGAAACAAAATGCACTATGTACTTGTCCAATTTTTGAAGTAAAAGTAATGGCAGGAGATTTGAAAATATTCCTAGTAATTGCATTCAGTGCCCAAAACAGAAAAGAATTATTAGTTTTTCTAGGTTTCTACCCAAGTCTGGTGTGTTCCCTCACATTAATCTGTTTTAGTTTAAAGTAATTAACTCATATGTCTCCTACTTCTAAATCCCCTCATCTTTATCTTCTATAGAATGGCATTACCTCCATGCCATCACTTGCTTGGTATAGATGCAAAATCTATCATTCTGCTTCCTTGATTTTCTCTCTGAATACTTGGATTAGTGGCTTCCAATGACAAAGTTTCTTTGAGATATTTACTTTATATGGTCATATTTTCTTGACCAACCATCACCCAAGTATATATCACTCATGGAAGACACTCTGAATGATCACAGACAAGTGATGATATAGGGACAAACTGAATTATTGCCCTATTTTCTTTCCTCCAGTTTTATATTTTTCTATCAAGCAGAAGCTGATTTTGTAAACAAGCTTTGCCCTACTCTTTTGTCTTTCTACACCCTCGTATAATTTTTGAAACACGTTTTCCCACACAGCACAAGTTGTCTTGGGACTGAGGAGCCACAGTGCTTCAGTTTCCTGACAGCTAAGACTAGGTTAGATTTTGTAATTGTATTTTTATTTTTACCTATTTCTCATTTCACAGTACCCTTAGAATGTACTGCCTTATGTTTTTGCTTTGTCTTTAATGTTCTCCTTCTATATAACATCCCCTCTTTTATTTTCACTATGTTGTTCTGCTAATAATCTATAGCCTTAGCCTGCTAATTTTCTTTCATATTCATAGAAGAGTCAGATTATAATAAAAGACCAGTCACCCAACTTGAAGTCAGAGAGTGATTCATTGGAAAGTTTCAAGAATTTTTAGAAATTCTCTTCTTGGAATAAATTCAGTAGATACTTAAAAAGTGCCTCAATTCCTGGTGAGAATGCTGTTTGAAATTACCCAAGAACCTAAGAACAGAGCCTATATCTAAAAGTTCTATCACCTCTCACATTTCCATCATTTGTTATCAAATCATAAAGATAAGATTATTTCAATAATAAGCAATATTCAACCGATTGTATTTCATTCCTGCACTGCAAACCTAAAATTATCCCCAAATATAAGACTTACTATGCTCCAATATTCCCAACATGTTAATGGTCCAGATTCACTTAAAAGCCCACATCCAGAAACTTTATATGAGAATCAAAGTAAGTTCTTTGAGGAAATGAGTTTTAAAATTAAGGGACAAGTTTTATACTTCCAATGTTTATTTCTATTCACAAAGGGGGGAATAAGGAATAATTATGCCAAGCACAGATCTGAGGCCATAAAGGTAGATTAAGTACTAAATCAACAATCTGGTATTTTTTCAGGGTATTGAAAGTTCTGGGTTTTCAAGGCCGTGGGTTGTGACTTTGCTGTTTCTTGTACTCATGACAACTCAGCTGGACTACATCTGATGTATGGTCACTTCATTATTGGCTGAGTCTTGTTGATTTGTATCTGTTCCTTTCTAACATGCCAGTAGTAGATGTAGTGGGTTGAATATGCTGGGCCCATGAGAAGTGCTACTATTAGGAAGTGTGACCTTATTGTAGTAAGTGTGTGACTGTGTAGGCAGATTTTGAAGCCTTCAAGTGCCCAAGCACTGCCCAGTATTGGAAGGGTCAGTCTTATCCTGACTCCATTTAGATCAAGGTATAGAATTCTCAGTTCCTTCTTCAGCATCTTCTCTGCCTGGATATTACCATGGTGTTTATGATGATGATAATGCACTGAACCTCTGAAACTATCAGTCATTCCCAATTAAGTGTTGTCATTATACGAGTTGCCTTGTTCACAGTGTTTCTTCACATCAATAGAACCCTGGCTATGATAGTATAATGACACCCTTTGCTTCACTTGGCATTAGACAAAGAGATTTCTACAATGTCTGCTAGTGTGAAAAATTCTATTTAGATACCATGGCCTTCCTATAAATTCTTAGTGGAAGTTATCATAACTTTCTGTATTCATCCAAACTACATGATTGATCTATGAAGGAAATATTGGATACTTAGTAAAGAATAGGATGAAGAGTTAGATTTTTTTGTAAACACCAGTCATTGACTTTAATTACCAACAGCATGCAGAACAATCCCTTTTTTAAATTGATAAGTGAAAATAAAGAAGCATTTACTGATATAATTATACCATAGGGTCACTAATATTTTCATGAAATCATAAAAATGATCAATTACATTTGCTTTCTAGTAATATTCTATGTACCTTAAGTTTCCTTAAATCTGAGATTATTTAATTATATATATTTTTCATTTATTTATTTATTCAATTATATATTTAGCCATTCATTCATTTTACACCTTCATATCAGCCATTTCTTGGTTCCTCCTCACAAAAACCCTCCCCCTAAATCACTGTGCCTTTTCTTCTGAGAGGGTGGGGAACCCCTGGGTACCACCTCATCCTGACACCTCCTGTCTCTGCAAGGCTAGATGCATCCTCCCCTACTGAGGCCAGATAAGGCAGCCAAGGTAGTGGAACAGATTCTCCAGACAGGCAACAGTTTAGCAACAGCCCTGCCTCAATTGTTAGGATACCTATATGAATACTTAACTGTATATCTGCTACTTAGGTGCTGGGGACCTTGGTCCAGACTATGTATGCTTTTTGATTAGTAGCTCAGTTTCTCAGATACCCCAAGGGTCCAGGTTACTTGATTCTGTTGGTCTTCCTGTGTAGTTCCTATCCACTCTGGGACTTCAGTCCTTTCCCCAACTGTACAGAAAGAATCCTGGAGCTCTGACCAGTGTTAGGCTTTGGGTCTCTGCATCTATTTCAGTCAGATGCTGGGTGGAACCTCACAGAGGAGAGTTATGCTAGACTCTTGTCTGCAGGCATAACAGAGTATCGTTAGCAGTGTCAAGGATTAGGTGCGTGCCCATCGGATGGGTCTCAAGTTGAGGTGGTTATTGGTTGGCCATTACTTTTAGTCTTTACTCCTTCTTTATCCCTATGTTTCTTATAGGCAGGACAAATTGTGGGTCAAAAGTTTTGTGGGTGAGTTGGCATCCTTATCTCTCCACTGGGAATCCTGCATGGCAAAGGAGATAGCCTCTTTCAGATTCTATATCTCCACTGCTGGGCATCTCAGCTAATGTCATGACCATTAACTCCCAGGAATATCCTTGATCACCCCAATAACCATAGCTCTCTTGGTCTTCCAGTGCCAGGTGCCGAGCACTTCCTCGAGAATTCCCCCAGCACCCCTCCTGCCAGCTGCAGATTTCCATTCATTCTTGTCCTCTTGTCCTCTTTACTGTCTTTCCCAAAACCTGATCCTGAGCCCCCATTCCCCTCCGCATCCCATTTCCCAATCAGTTCCCTCCCTCCATCAGCTGCCTATGACAATTTTATTACATTTTCTGAGTGAGATTCAAGCATCTTTGCTTGGACCTCCTTTCTTGTTGAACTTCTTCGGATCTATGATACATAACATGGGTTCCCTGCACTTTAGTGCCAATATCCACTTATAAGTAAGTACATACCGTGTAAGTCCTTTGGGGTTTGGATTACCTTACTCCAGATGATATTTTGTAGTTCCATTCATTTGTCTGCAAAATCACGATGTTCTTGGTTTTAATAGCTAAATAGTATTTGTGTAGATGAACCATATATTCTTTATCCATTCTTCAGTTGAGGGACACATGGGTTATTTCCAGTTTCTGGTTATTATGAGTAAAGCAGTTATGTACACAGTAGAAGAGTACTATAGGTGAGCTACTCTCAGGAGCTACCAGGCCTGTGACCACAAACAAACAAGTGGCTAAACAAAAAAAAGCAAGAACCTAATCAACAAAAGCCAGTGAAATATGGAATCATCAGAACCCATCTCTCCTACTACAACAAGCCCCAGAAATCCTAATACACCTAATGAGAAAATCTATTACCTTAAATCTCATTTTATAATGATGACAGAGGTCTTTTGAGAGGAAATAAATGAATAAATTCCTTAAAGAAATACAGAAAATACAATTGAAATCGTAGAGGCCTTTAAAGAGAAAAATTTATATTTTTCACAAACTGACTAAACTTCTGCTAGATCAAAAAAAGGAGGGAGGGTAGAATTTAGATAAATAAAATTAGGGATGGATAAAGGATTTTAAATGATAATAGAGAATAGCAAAAGATCTCTTGTTACTACAGATTAGTCAGTTTCAAAAATAACAGCAAACTGTATAGAATCATAATAAAACAACTTCTCCACAGTGCTTTGGTTATAATAGAATTCTTCCAGGATACAAGGATGGCTTAATATGAAAAATTAAGTAAAAAAGAATATTACCTCAATACTATTAAGGTCCAAAAAATGACCATTTCAATGCATACAAGAAAATGATTTTTCAAATACATTCTTAACAACAAATAATACTTTTTACTGACAAACTAAACATATGAAAAGCAACATATGATAAAATAGTAACAAATCTAATATTGAGTAGAAGGAAAAACTGAAGTTACTTTTTACAAAATCTATAAGACAAAGACATCCACTCTCCTCATTCTTATTCAATATGGTATTAGAGGTTTTGTCCATAGTAATTACTAAAGAGAAAGAAGTAGTGGAGTCTTAAATTGAGAGAAAAAAGTCAGGTTATTGGTGATTGACATCATTTTATAAGGAGAAAAAGATAAATCATCCAGAAAAAGTATATTATCAGTAAAGAATTCAATAATAACTGAGGATACAAAATAAATATGATAAATATTTATACTTTATATATCAATATTAAAATATCTGAAAAGTAATCTTATTTGAAATAGTTAAGATGTTTGGAATACATTTAACTAAGAACATATAAGTTTTTAAATGGAAAACTATAAAATACACGTAAAAAAAATCAGAGGGGATATACAAAATTGAAATACTTATTCCATGTTTGTGAATTTCAAGAACTAGTGTTATTAATCTCTTCACAGTTTCTAAATCATAGAAATATTCAATAGAACCTCTGTCAGAGCACTAGTGATAGTATAGTAATATAAAAAGAAATTTAAAATTCATGTGGAACCACAAAGGACTTTTAATAGTCAAAGCCATTATAATAAAAAAAGGATAAAACAGAGGACATTGAAATGACTGATATCAAGCGTTATATATATAGTTGGAAGTACTAAAGAAAAATGACAGTACATTGAAAAATGATAGATAAGCAAATGATAAATGGTATTGATTTCAGGTCTTATCATTTATATATTTTAGATGAGCTGATTATTTTTTCCTTGTTTCATGAGCCAGGATATTTCCATAATCTAGACTAGCCTCAAAATTAACTGTATTTTCCTCAGGCACCTGTATCCTGTCATAGTGAGAGCAGATATTGAAGAAAGAGCATTCTCTTCAGAAAATGGTGCTAAGGGAACTATGTAGAAACATGATATTGAAATAAAATGTATCCCTTACACTCACATTAAAGACGCAAATTTAATATTGGATCACCAACATATAAGTATTATAACTATAAAAAATAACAGAATAATATTTAAAGTTCCAACAGGCAAATATTATAAAATGCCAGGGTCCAGCCTTGACAAGAGTTGGGATCATCAAGGACTAGGGATATCTGGTTGGTGAATAAGAAAACACAATTGAAATACAATATTGACAGGCTGATTTACCATGAGAGCCTCTGAACTTGGGAGTCAGAAATGGTCATACAAACTTGACTCAGCTCCAGTCTTTTATTGAAATCAAACAAAGAAGTTGGGTTACAAAGTTTATAAGGGGTGGGTAAATTCTTCCATATTTTCCAGTACCAACATTTCTTGTGATACAGAGTAGTACAGATTTAGAACAGAAAAAAGGGAACTATAAAATCTCAAACATAAAAGTTTTGTAGCAAGCATAATTTTTTTATATCTCTTGACCACCAGTCTCTGGTGAGGTCGGGAGCAGCAGTATTGTGGTTACAAAGTCAGTATCTTTTAGACATATGTGAGACAGTATGGTTTTATAAAAAAGCAAACATAAGGTCATATGGCTAATCCTGCAGTCTTTGTAATTTTTGGATCCTATCTGTCTGTCTACCAAAACATACTCATTTAACCTGCATGGAGAATTCCTAGGGGGCTAGCACCATAGTCCCTGAACCTAAGGAACCTGTTGCTGGCTTTCTGAGAAATATCTGTATGTTACTCCATCCTCAGTTTTGTAATAAAAATGCCCTGTTTTTATTATACAGAATTGAGACTAAGACTGGGGGAACAGCTGTAGATTTACTCATCTCTGTCCACAGCTTTAGGTTACTTTCATTTCCACCTCAAGCCAGTGGCTGTATCATACATTTCTCTTGAATTCATGAAAAGCCTTCACTTTAATATTACTGGTAACATCTATGGATACCAAGCAGGCTCCTACTAGGTCTTGCAAGATCACCAAATACTGGTTTAATAAAGGAAGGAAGAAAGAGAAGAAAGAGTAAATAGATAAATGAAATAGTAAATAGTAAATGAAAACTACTAAGAATAAATGCAGAAATGACATCATGGGGTACTTGTGCCACAGCAGCAGGCTTTTTGGCGTCTCAGTACTTGTACTGGGACCCACAAGAAGCCATAGCTTCATGCTCTGAAGCACAGTGGTGCCTTTAGTAGGTTTTTCTTCTTTGTCATCAGAAGTCCCAGGCATCTCAAGTTTAATGTGCAGTTTCTCCAACATAAAATGACCTCACAAACAAAATAAAATCTAAGGGAAAATTTACAAATGAAATACCATCAAACTAGGATGCCTCTATACAACCATGGAAGAAATAAAATGTAGACACAGCTTTGAAACACTGGGAGAAATTATTGGCCTACTCTTGCAACAGGGCAGTTATGTATAGACTATGTAAGAACCTTAAATATCTCAACATCAGTGATTTAAAAATCTTCAAAGGATCTGTGTCAACTTTCTTCAAAATAGATACTTATGAATGTTCAGTGAGTATATGAAAATTTCTCATCATATATTGTGAGCAGACAAGTCAAAATTTCAATGAAATATTATTTTACTCCAAGTTAAAATTACTATCTTCAATAAACTGGAAAAAATGAGTAGGTTGAAGAATGATATCTTCCACATACACTTTAAGTGTAAACAGAATCATCATTGTAGATACACAGATTTTTGAGGCTTCTCAAAAATTTAATATGAAAACTACTATATATAGAAACAAACATATTTAAAAGGATGCCTGCTTACCCATGCCTTTTTCAGGTTAGTTACATCAGTCAAGGTATAGTATCAACCAAATTATCATTAGTGGATAAAAAATTGTGTGGTATGCATACTTAACTGAATATTATTTACCTTAAAGAATAATTATTTCTATAATTTTCTTTGACATGCATGGACCTGGAGGTCATCAATTTAAATGAAATATACCAGGCATAGATATATAAATACCATGTGCCCCTTTTTCTTAAAATAATTTATCATGAAATTTATTTTATAACAATTAAAAATTATGCTTTACATATCATTTTGCATTTATTAAAGACAAAAGCATATTTGTATATTGCCAAAATGGATATATTTTTAAATATTTTAAGTGACTATTTAATAAGTTAAATGCTACCACCAAAGGCAAAGGCTATTCAGATATCTGTGGTCTTTGTTATTCCCTGGAGCCATGTTGATGTTCATGGAGTACACTGTTGCCAAGGGCTATAATAGTGTCCATGGCCCTTGTTGTGGCAGAAGGCCATGTTGAGGTCCATGGTTTGTTCTGCCACTGGTCTGTGTTACATGCTGATGTTGGTAACCATGTGGATATCTGTGGTCTGTAGTGTCACCAGAAATCTACTGTAAATGGCAAGAAAGCTACTTTTGCATTGGTATCAATTCCTACAGACTCACAGTTGAGAAAGAGGGATTTAGAAGGCTTCTGTGACAACCACAAGACCCGCCCCCAACCCGCAAAAGTGACAGACTAGACAGAAATCCATTGAAATGAATGAACAATGTGATAAGGATGCTGAACTGTAGCTCTTCAAAATTGATGGCTTCTAATGGGGTGTAGGTGGGGAAACACTTGATTTTCTTTAAGGTATTGGCCACTGGGAGTTTGACCATGCTCCAGTGAGTATAAGGGGAACACAAATTGGAATTTCTTTTTGAAACAGGACATATGGGTGGAGGTACAGCCCTGAGAGAGCTATAAACAAATGTGATTGGGGCTCATGATGTGAACATCCAAAATAATCAATAAAATTATTACTAAAAATATTTCTTTTGTTAATTGAGATTATATTGTTACATAATTTCTGCTTTCCCTTTCTTCTCTCCAAACCCTTCCATATATTCCTACTTGCTATCTAAAATTGATGGCCTTTTCTTTTTTTAAAAAGTTTATTTACTTTTATTGGATATCTTATT
This sequence comes from Rhynchomys soricoides, assembly GCA_019843965.1. NCBI lineage: Eukaryota > Metazoa > Chordata > Mammalia > Rodentia > Muridae > Rhynchomys > Rhynchomys soricoides. The sequence goes on from JADRCH010007214.1 coordinate 607,685, forward strand.
TATTTACATTTCAAATTTTATCCCTTTCCCGGTTCTTCCTCCAGAAATTCCCTATCCCATCCCCCTTTCCCCTGCTTCTATGAGGGTGCTCCCCCAACCACCTAACCACTAACCACTCCCCACCCTGGCATTCCCTTATACTGGGGAATCAAGCCTTCAGAGGATCAAGGTCCTCTGCTCCCATTGATGTCTGACAAGGCCATCCTCTGCTACATATGTGGCTGGGGTCATGGGTCCCTCCATGTGTACTCTTTGGTTGGTGGTTTAGTCCTTGGGACCTCTGGGGGGTCTGGTTGGTTGATATTGTTTTTCCTATGGGGTTGAAAACCCCTTCAGCTCCTTCAGTCCTTTCTCTAACTCTTCCATTGTGGGCCCCGAGCTCAGTCCAATGGTTGGCTCTGAGCATCTGCCTATGTATTTGTCAGACTCTGTTAGAGGCTCTCAGGAGACAATCATATCAGGCTCCTGTCAGCAAGCACTTCTTGGCATCTGAAACAGTGTCTGGGGTTTGTGTCTATATAAGGGATGGAGTCCCAGGTGGGGTAGTCTCTGGATGGCCTTTCCTTCAGTCTCTGCTCCACACTTTTGTCTCCTTATTTCCTTAAGATAGGAGAAATTCTAGGTTGAAAATTTGGAGATGATTGGGTGGCTTCATCACCCAACCTGGTGCCTTGACTAATCTGGATATGGTCTTTAGAGGTTTTGCTTCCCCTTTGTCGGCCATTTCAGCGAACTCATCCCTGTTGGCTCCTCGGTGCCTCTTGTTTTCCTGGCATCTGAGGCATGCTGTTCCCTACACCCAGTTCACCATCCCACATTGCTACATAATTTCTGTTCAAATACTTGACTTGCTGTATAGTATCTACAACTCCTTGAATACCTGATTCTGCCCCCCTTTTTCCACCTTCCCTCTTCTCTTCCTCCCAAGTCCATCCTACCATCTACCTCCCTTGAGTATTTCATTCCCCTAAGAAGGACTGAGGCTTCCATATTTTGACCTTCCTTCTTCTTGAGCTTCATGTGTTCTGTGAATTGTATCTTAGGTATTCCAAGCTTTTGGGCTAATATCCACTTATCAGTGAGTGCATATAATGTCTCCTTTTTTGTGACTGGGTTACCTCACTCAGGATAATATTTTCTAGATACATCAATTTGCTAAGAATTTCATGCAGTCATTATTTACAATAGCTGAGTACTACAACATTGTGTAAATATACCACATTTTCTTTATCCATTAATCTGTTGAAGGATGTCTCGATTATTTCCAGCATCTGGCTATTAAAAATAAGACTGCTACAAAAATACTGGAGCATGTGTCCTTGTTATATGTTGGAGCATCTTTTGGGTATATTCCCAGGAGTGGTATAGTTGGGTCTTCAGTTAGTACTATGTCCTATTTTCTGAGGAACTGACAGACTGATTTCCAGAGTGGTTGTACAAGATTGCCATCCAACCAACAATGAGGAGTGTTTCTTTTTCTCCACATCCTTGCCATTATCCCCTGTCACCTGAGATTTTGTCATTAGCCATTCTGACTGGTGTGAGGTGGAATCTCAGGGTGGTTTGATTTGAATTTCCCTGATGACTGAGGATGTCGAACATTTCTTTAGGTGCTGCATAGCCATTTGATATTCCTCAATTGAGAATATTTTGTTTAGCTCTGAACCCCATTTTTAATAGGGTTATTTGGTTCTCTGGAGTACAACTTCTTTAGTTCTTTGCATATATTGAACATTAGCCCTCTATCAGATAGCTATAGGATTGGTAAAGATCCTTTCCCAATCTGTTAGTCGCCATTTTGTACTATTGACAGTGTCTTTTGCCTTACCGAAGCTTTGGAATTATGTGAGGTCCAATTTCTAAATTGTCCTTTTTAGAGCACAAGCCATTGGTGTTCTTCTGTTCAAAAAAAAATTCCCCTATGCCCATGTGTTTGAGGCCCTTCCCCATGTTCTTTTCTATTAATTTCAGTGTATCTGGTTTTATTTGGAGGTCCTTGATCCACGTGGCCTTGAGATTTTTACAAAAAGACACAAATGGCTCAATTTGCATTCTTCTACATGTTGAACCATCACAGTTTGTTGAAAATGCAGTCTTTTCTACACTGGATAGTTTTAGCTCCTTTGTCAAAGATCAAGTGGCCATAGGTGTGTGGGTTCATTTCTGGGTCTCCAATAACATTCCATTGATCCACCTTACTGTCTCTGTACCAATAGCATGCAGTTTTCTCACTATTGCTCTATAGTACAGCTTGAGGTCGGGGATGTTGATTCGCCCAGAAGTTATTTTATTGTTGAGAATAGTTTTTGCTATCCTTGTTTTTTTTTTGTTATTCCAAATGAATCTGCAAATTGCCCTTTCTACCTCTATGAAGAATTGAGTTCAAATTTTCATGAGGATTTCATTGAACCTGAAGATTGCTTTTGGCAAGATGACCATTTACTATATTAATCCTGCTAAACCATGAGCATGGGAGATCTTTCCATCTTCTGAGATGTTCTTCAATTTCTTTCTTCAGAGATGTGAAATTCTTGTCAAACATATCTTTTCCTTGCTTGATTGGTGTCACACAAACATATTTTGTATTATTTGTGACTATTGTGATGTGTGTTGTTTTCATAGTTTCTTTCTCAGGCTGTTTATCATGTTGAGTAGAAGAAGCCTACTGATTTCTTCGAGATAAATTCGTATCCAGCCACTTTGCTGAAATTATCAGGTTTAGTAGTTCTCTGGTGGAATTTTTGGAGTCACTTAATGATAGTGCCATATCATCTGCAAATAGTGATTTGTTGACTTCTTCCTTTCAATTTTGTATCCTTTTGACCTCCTTTTGTTGTCCAAATGTTCTATTTGGGGCTTCGAGTACTGTATTGAATATGAAGGGAGAGAATTGTCAGCCTTGTCTAGTCCCTGATTTTAGTGGTATTGCTTCAAGTTTCTCTCCACTTATTTTGATGTTGGCTACTGGTTTGCTGTCTATTGCTTTTTCTGTGTTTAAGTATGGGCCTTGAATTGCTAATATTTCCAAGTCTTTTACCATGAAGGGGTGTTGAATTTTGTCAAATGTTTTCACAGCATTTAATTAGATGATCATGTGTTTTATTGTTTTTTGGTTTTTTTCCCCTTTGAGTTTATATAGTGTATTACGTTGCTGTATTTCCATATATTGAACTATCCCTGCATCCTTGGGATGAAGCCTACTTGTTCATGATGGATGATCATTTTGATATGTTCATGGATTTGGTTTGTGAGAATTTTATTATTTTTGCATGGATATTAATAATTTGGTCTGAAGTTCTCTTTGACGTTGGGTCTTTGTGTGGTTTAGGTTTATTCATAATTGTGGCTTCCTAGAATGAATTGAGTAGTGTTCCTTCTGTTTCTATTTTGTGTAGTAGTTTGAAGAGTATTGGTATTAAGTCTTCTTTGAAGCTCTGAGAAAAGTCTGCACAAAAGACATCTGGCTCTGGGCTTTTATATTTGGGAGTCTTTTTAGATTCGAACTGAAGTTGTTGTGGACACAACGTGGTTGGGAGTCTTTTAATGACAGCTTCTATTTCTTTAGGGTGTATGGGACTGTTTAGATGGTGAGTCTGATCCTGATTTAAATTTGGTATCTGGTATCTGTCTATAAAATAGACCAATTCATCCAGATTTTCTAGTACTATTGAATATAGGCTTTTGTAGTAGGGTCTGATGTTTTTATTTTTAATTTACTCCATTTCTCTTGTTATGTTTTTCATTTCTTTTCTGGTTTTGTTAATTTGGATACTCTCTCTGTGCCCTCTGCTTATTCTGCCTAAGGGCTTATCTGTCTTGTTGATTTTCTCAAAGAACCAGATCCTGGTTTTTTAGATCCTTTGTATACTTCTTTTTGTTTCTACCTGATTGAATTCAGCCCTGAGTTTTATTATTTCCTTCCCTCTAATCCTCTTTGGTGTATTTGTTTCTTCTTCTTTTTTAGAGCTTTCAGGTATGTTGTTAAGCTGCTAGTGTATACTCTCTATAGTTTATTTTTGGAGGCACTCAAAGCGATGTGTTTTTTGTTTGTTTGTTTTGTTTTTTTTTCCTTAGCATTGTTTTCATTGTGTCCCACAAGTTCTGATATGTTGTGTCTTCATTTTCACTAACTTCTAAACATCTTAAATTTCCTTATTTCATCAGTGACCAAGTTATCATTGAGGATACTGTTGTTCAGCTTTCATGTGTATATGGGCTTTCTGCTGTCTTTGTTGTTATTGAAGACCAGCCTTAGTCTGTGGTGACCAGTTAGGATGCATAGGATTATTTCATTCTTTCTATATCTGTTGAGGCCTGTTTTGTGACCAATTATATGGTCAGTCTTTTAGAAGGTACCATGAGGTGCTGAGAAAAAGGTATATTCTTTTAGGATGAAATGTTTAAAGATATCTGTTAAATTCATACGTTTCATAACTTCTGATAGTTTCACTGTGTCTCTGTTTAGTTTCTGTTTCCATGATCTGTCCATCAAAGAAAGTTGGGTGTTAAAATCTCCCATGATTATTGTGTGTTGCAATGTGTGCTTTGAGCTTTAGTAAATTTTCTTTTAAGAATTTGGGTGTCCTTGCATTTGAAGCATAGATGTTCAGAATTGAGTGTTCATCTTGGTAGACTTTTCCTTTGATGAGTATGAAGTGTCCTTTGTTATCTTTTTGAATAAAGTTTGGTTGAAATTCAATTTTACTCAATATTAGAGTGGCTTCTCCAGCTTATTTCTTGGGACTATTTACTTGGGATATTTTTTTTTTTCAGTCTTTTATTCTGAGGTAGTGTCTGTCTTTGTCACTGAAGTGCATTATTCTTTATGCAACAAAATGCTGGGTCCTGTTTACATATCTAGTCTATTATTCTATGTCTTTTCATTGGGTAATTGAATCCATTAATGTTGGTATATGTCCCGCGCTACGGTCTCGCCAGCAAGAACGACGCAGCACACATAGGATCCTTCTGCAGTAAAGCTTTAATGCATCTTGAGAGGGAGAGCATAAGCTTGCCATGAGTGGAGACCCTGAACAATAGAACACCCGCCCTTTATATAGGTCACAGCGCTTGCCTGGGACATGGAGCTTCCCCATTGGCTCCCGCACACCAGGCCAGATGACACCACGAGAGAGGCTGAGACTCTGAGGTGGAAAATTACCAGGTGCATGTGCACTAGCCTGTTTACAACTTGTCCTCGGCCGAATGTAGGCGCCATCTTGTAATGGCGAATGTGGGTGCTCAGGCGGCTCCCAACAGGTATATATTAAGCAAAAATGATTGTTGCGTTCTATTATTTTTGTTGTTAGAGATAGAATTATGTTTGTGAGGCTATCTTTTTTTTGGTTTCATGAAAGATTACTTTCTTGCTTTTTCTAGAATGTAGTTTCCCTCCTTGTGTTAGAGTTTTCCATCTATTATCCTTTTAAATTTTAAATCCAAATCTTGTTTTTCCAGTGTCAGGGTATCCAGGATTTGCTGGGTTCTGATGATGCCAAGTATACTAAAGAATCATCATGACCACTGCAACTGTTATATAAGAAAACATTTAACTGTGTCTGGCATAAAATTCAGATGTTTTAGCAGTTGTCATCTTGGAAGGAAATATGGTGGCATGCAGGCAGACATAATGCTGTAGTGGTAGCAGAGAGTACTATATCTGAATCAGGCCTTAGGAAGAGACAGTGAGCCACTAGCTAGATTTGGCTTCAGCTTCTAAGACTTCAAAGTCAATCCCCTAGTGACATACTTTTTCATTTAAGACCACACCTACAGCAAAAAGTCCTCTTCTCCTAATAGTATCATGTGCTATGGGCCTACTGGAGCCATTTTAATTCAACCCCCCACAATGTTGTACCTAATATATATATATATTGTATTTCTGTTTTAAAATTGTGTTAAAGGAAATTAGTACGGAAATATATCCTCTTCTTAGAAATGTTTGAAAATGAAAAAAATTAGCATTATTTCTTCATTAAATATTTAGCAGAATTCTGCAGGGGAGCCATCAATCTTTTTGTGATCAGATATACTAAATACCATTTTTTCCTTCTTGCTTTATTCAGATTTCCTAATCTTCTCTGATTTGGTGTATTAGACTGCATGTTTCTAAGAACACATCCATTTTTTCTATGTTATCATTTTTAGAGCAATACAATTGCTCATACTTGTCTTGAGTGATTTTATTTCTTTCTATAGTATCTGCTGTCATGTCTTCCATTTCATTTTTGTTTTGAGTTATATTTTTCTTAGAACAATACTTTCAGTTTGTATAGTTAGAAAATACCTCTGTAAATACATGTTTATTAATAATTCAATCTGAAGTTTTTGTCTTTCACTTATTTCAAAGGATGAGTCATTTCAGTTCTTCTGCATTGAGATTCCTACAATTACTATTCCTATTTTCAGAGAATAAGGAATGACTCATTTTGACTTGTCAGAACAAGAAAACAAGAAGAAATGCTCTTGCAATGAGGGACTGCCTACACACATTTGATGTAAGAGATGTGGTGAATCTTCAATATGCGAGATACTCTGCTGAATGCTAACAAATAGTACCTGTGGCCATCCCATAATGATTCTTTATGGAAGACACCCTTCATTTCTTGAGAGATATAGAGACTGAGTTTTCCTATAAGCTTTCATCATCTATGAAAGCAACTGCCATATTGTTCTTCAGTCATTGTCATTAAAATTGACGTAACTTGTGCTTTCTTTCCAGAAACCACCAGGTAGCTAAACGTTATGACCATCCTCTCATTTATTTCAAGCTTTAGCTCACATTTTGTGTTACTTATATATAATACTGAGAAAATGTATTCTATAGAAAATTACCTTTTGAGATGCTATGATAGGACATGCTGTTTCTGAAGTATGGGTTTCAATTAGAACAATCTATCATCCTTGGTTATCAGTGAGTTGCTATCACGGATGTATTTTCCAAATGAAGTTGAAGTTTTGAAAATTTACTTTAAATAAACTGTACTTATTGTAGCACCTTAGAAGCAGACATAGGCATGCCAAAGAGTCGCATGTAATTCTAAATTATTTTATACAATTGCACTGAAAAATAAAAAGCTAAAATCCTCCAATACAATTTTTCCTTTTTGAATTTGAAAATATCAAGATGTTCTAGGATCCCATAATTCAAACTCACAGTACTGAACTTGGGTGTTTTCCAACTTGACATAATTTCCCTTAATAGAATCATAATGTAATGGTATCAAAAACATTTAGTGCCATATGGACTAACATATAAGGTTAAACTAAGTCCAATGCTATGAACTCAGTATTAGTCAATCACTGTGGCTGAATTTAAGGAAAATTCCTAGGATGAAAATGTTTTGAAGACATTATGTCGAATTTTAAGATGTGTTGCCATTAATATACTGTAAAACATTTTTCAGACTAGACTGATGGCTAACCATCATTTTATCACTGACTGAAAAATAACAAAACATAAATTTCTATTACTCTTTCATCAACCCATTGATTACTATGGGCAAGGATGTCTGAATAAAATTATGTCATCAAGAAACACCCTTAGTGACCCAAAGTGTCAAGCTCCGCAGAGAAAACATCTTAATTTCTTATTAAGTACTATAATTATTTCTAAAGACCATTTAGAAAAATAAAACTAAGTTTATTTTCATGATTTCTTTTTAAACATGCCATTTAAGGATCAGTATGACTAAATAACTGCACTTTTAACTTTCGAATCACAAGTTTTTATTATGATTTAAATATCTTTATATGTAGGCATATTCTTGTGTATCTCTTTCAACAGTAAGTCTATTTCATTAGAAATTAACTTTATATTCTTCTTCTTAGGAAATTTTAGAGTTATTGAAAGGTCTTAGTTATTAAAAATATTTTTGTTGATTAATATTATTACTTTGCAATTTAATACATGTTTATTATATATTTGGATTTCTTTATCTCTCTACCTACACTCATATCCTCCTGACCTTACAACACTCCCTTTTTTTATGATTTTCAGTTTTGTTTAGTGAGCTATTTAATTTAACTAGAACCATCTGTGTTGCTGTTGGATCAGAACTATCTGTTAAAAGCTGAGAGGAGTCATTAGTAGGTACAAAACTGAGGCAGTGGTTTACCTGTTCCCTAAATCTTTAACTAGCAAGTAGTCCATCAGTGACAGGAAGAAGATGCTTAGTTACTATTCCATCCATTTTATAGCCATGGTGGACTCAATTTTCACTTACATAACTTTTTAAATTGTTCTTGTATGAATGGTATTCACATAAAAACATGCAATTCCTGCTCTATACAAATTAATACGTATCTTATTTGGAGCTTCCCATTTTCCCTATAGAATCAAAGAAAGGTCTTAAGACCCTATTTTTTCAGGACCTTTATCAGACTTTGTATATTGTTATTTGTTTCATGATAAATAGGACTATATAGTTCTATAGCATATGCCAAGTTTTTGTATATACTGAATCTAATCACATATTCCCATGTTTCAATTACTTGAAAAATAGTCTCCATGTTTATAGCTCTTTTATTTATATAATTCTGTCTTTTTCTTTTTTTTTTTCAGTTAAAAATTGTTAAAAAAAATGACTGGAAGTCATCAAACTGAAATCCTTAGAGTCAGAAGTTTTAATGTCTGAGATCTTCTGGACTAGCTTCCTCAGACTTTAGCACACCAATGTGGTTTAGAGATAGAGAACTGTAGACACTATGAGGTCAGCAATGGACTGAGATGCTGTAGGAAAGAAATGAGAGTACAATTCACACCTGAACAGAAGAAGATTGTCCTTTTCTTAATACAATGATAAGCAACAACTTATCTATAAGAATGGAGGTTGAGCAACATGGTCCAGTGGAGGTGAAAATTTAGCAAGTTTGAGAGGGGAAGTTTCTATTGGGATGGGGGTTCAGTGGAAATTTCATTGGCCTTCGTTCTGCCTCTGCAATTGCAAATAAGGACCATTTCTGCTGATAATTATCTTTGAGAGGGCTGGTCTCCTTCTCAGATAGGACTCATATCTGCTTGCAGATATGCTTGTGTATCCCTAAGCTTCTGTTGCCAGGATTTGCCAGTTAGAGATGTTTAACTAGATTGTGTTGCATGGTGTTATGTTGTCACAAATTGTATTTCTGTAGATTCTGATCCTGTTGCTTGGAAGTTTGGAGAATTCAAGGACTTTTGTCTTATGTTGTGGGGGGAAATCTGCAACTCATTCTGGGGTTCCTACTCTCATTACTAGAAGAATTTGACAGCATCCTTAAAGCTCAGGAAAATTTTAAAAGAAATTTAAAAGAAAAACCCCAAGTTAGGGAAGCTATAAATCTCATTAGCTGATTGGAGATCAAAGTTGGAGAAGAGAAAGATGAAAATCCAAGCTATTTGAGTTAAAGTAGCATGGAAGTCAGTCATCTGACAGAGAAGCAGACACATAATAGGGAGGAGAATTCAAGAGTGACTGAAGCCTGAAGTGGTAGGAAAAGCATGTTGTACTAAGGAATAAAGAAGAAGAAAAGACAAAGTTATTTTTTTATGAGTAGAGAAGAAAAACAAGTTGAATTTATGACACTGCATGGCTACTACTCAGAAAGACTGCGTAGAAGGCAGCAATTCAGAGCATCCACCTTCTTCATGCTTGTCCTTAACCAGCTGATTGACCTGTTTAACTGGATTAACCAATAAAGGAAGAGAGAGTGGCTTGTCCTTACTCAGAGTCAGATTTCATTCTGTTAGCTGGGAAGCCTTCTATTAATGTGTCTTCAATGTGTCTGTAAGATCCCTTCTTCTGATGTGGCAACCCTAAAATCATTTAGAAAACGGATTAAAATTGGGTGATAGATATAACCCATTTCTGCCACAAAAACCTCAAGCTCTAGTTGCAAAGCTGTTCATCAGAAAAGGATTAATGCAACTGGTGATTCATTCAGTACAGCCTTGTGGCACAAGTGCTAATTTAAGAGGTGATAAGAAACCAGAACTCTAGTCTGCCATTCTTAGCTAGAGAATCAAGGAATTTTCTGGAACTGTTGCTTTCAGAGTCCCTGTTTTGAGCTGCCTGTTCTGCTACTATTTCCTATTCTCATTGTTGCCATGAAATTTGTTCAGTCCTAACGATGAAATTCAACATAGCTGCATACTTACTATCTAACAACTCTTATTTAAAAGGTGCTCTACATGTGTTTTACCAAGTATTGTCTGTTCATGTATAACTCATTACTTTTTTGTTGAAATTTTTGATACATTTCTTCTCCATTTACTTAGAAACTTGGTCTTAAATCCACATATTACTGCATGAGAATTAATCTCACACTCCAGTTCTCACAGAGAAATCTTCTGGAATTTTATATACAAAAACTCATCCTTCATATTAACATGAAAAAATCATGTATAACACCTGTTTTTTTCATCTTTCATATAGCATTCAACATTAAAGAAATTCTTTTCTGTGATAGTACAGTGTTCATTGGGCCAAAAAGGATATTAAAAATCATGTGGACTCTGATTACCCATTCATGAGTTCTTAAAGTTTCTTTTTTTTTTCAGAAAAATTTGTAATCTCCTTTCTATCTATGTGAACTCATCCAAAATATAAGGCTTAAATAAAAAGACAGAGAAAATAGAATTTCATTCAAAATGAATAAATAAATGGATTATCCATCTTTCATGTGATCTATTACTACAATAAGTAATTGTATATACATTTTTAAAGATGTCAACCATGTACACAAGTATTTGAGGCCCCTAAATCTCTCAGGTTATCTTTTAAGTCAAAATAAAACAAAACAAATATCTTAAGTGAAAGACTTAAAGTTAGTGAAGGATATGCTACTCAGAGATTCTCCTACTTACCAACTGGCCATCCTTCTGTCCCAGCAAGCATGCCTGCTAGGTCCATTCATAGTATGATCTCACTTTAGACCCTTTCCTCCCTTACTCTTAGATAAATAGCAATATATTTATTAAAATAACACTTTGAATGCGTATATTTTATTATTTCAACCAAGATAATAATTTCCATATAAAGGACAGTAAAGTGGATATTATAATGAAAATAATCATAACATAAAAAAACCAAAATAATAAAGGATAAGGTTTAATTACTGATTTATTACTAACTATTTAATCAGGTGAATGTATTGATAGTTTCTTAGGAGATTTTAAATATAACATGAGACAGATAAATTTTTATAAACCATTCACAACTATTGTAACTGCAAGATATCTTACTAATGATTGCTTATTTTTTTCAATTTTGTTTGATTTTATGTCCATGAGTGCCTGTGTCTATCCATGTCTTGTGTCTGCGCAGATCAAAAACAGTTCTTAGATCCCCTGGAACTGTAGTTATAAATATTTGTGAGCCACCATATGGGTGCTGAAAACTGAGTACTTGTTCTTCACAAGAGCAGCCAATATTTTTAACTGCTGAGTCATCTCTCCAGCGCCAACATGATTTCTCATTTAAGTACAGATATCACTGTTTTAAACAATCTTATGTTCCTTTGAAAGTACAATTCATGCAAAGAGTAGTCAATAAAATTATAAATTGTTAATTAAACATTTGATATGTCTTTCATATAAAAATAAATCTATGCAAAATTCAAATTAGTTACTATTATTATAGCATAAAATTCCAAACCTAGTATCTATAAATCAAAGAATATTGAAATAAATCATAGCCACAAAGCTCTGCTATAAAAAACTTTCCCTCTGGGAAAGCTTGAGGATATGGGGGTTTATGCAGTCATTGGGTAGAATTATTTGAGAGCTTATTCACTGACATTTCTAGTACTTAGTTGTATCAGAGTATAAATAATGGTTTTCCAAAGGAATATATAGAAGAGATAGGTTAGATAGCTAGATAGCAAGATAGCTAGATAGATAGATAGGTGGATAGATAGATAGAAAGAAACATGATAGATACATAGATAGATAGAAGGATAGATAGATCGATAGATAGATAGACAGAGGAAGAGAAACAGAGACAGAGAAAAAGACAGAAAGAATACTTACACCTGTGTTTATACGTACAGAAATATGCATACATATACAAAAAAATACAAGCACACTTATATAGAGAGGATTTGTTAGACTGACTCACAGATTGGTGTCTGTGTAGACCAGAAAAGACTACCTAACACTTGAAAAATCTAAGAATCTACTAGTTGTTCAGTCTAGGTCTCAGAAATCCCAGTCTAGTATTTGAAGACCTGGTGGATTCCTGATGAGTGGTTTGTCTTCAGTCTATCTTGGAATTCTGAAGAAATTCCTCCTAATAATATTGGCGAAAGAATTTCACATTAACAGGTTAGATAAATTTGCCAGGGAGTGTAAGGGCAGCAACCAAAAAGCAAAGTTTACCTTTTCTATTTGATTTATCTGGCATCCACTCTGATTTAGGGTGGGTCTTCCTGTTTCAAATAATCTGATCAAAAAAATTCACCACTGAATTACCTAGTAACTTAGATACTAGCTGATTCTAGATGCAGCCAATATGACAGCCAAGCAGCATTTTGTCTGATGGCATTCAAACTTCTTTCATATATGTTCAGAATTCTGGGATTGTGTGGACAAAATAGAAGTTTCCATTATCTTTCTGAATTTAACTGCAGAATTTAAACTATTTCATTTCTGCCTCTTTCTAATAGATATAATATATACAAGACAATATAAAATGTATATAGTTTCTGGAAAAGTGGAAAAGAGATAAGCTAGAGTTATTAAATTTATGATTAGAAAATATAATCTGGTAAATTCAACATGAAAGCATTCCTATAGTTAGTCTTCATTCATATTATCGCTGAACACCTAATCTAAAGTGTAGTGGTTTATATGAGAATGTCTCTCAGGGGCTCAGATGTTTGAAAGAGTTGGTCCCTAGTTAGTGTCATTGCTTGGAGAGGTCTAAGAGGGGTGGCCTTTTCAGGGAAAAGTATGTAATTAGAGGTGGGCCTAACACTTAAAATGTCTCATGGTGCTGCTGGAGTGATGGCTCAAAGGTTAAGAGCACTGGCTGCTCTTCCAGAGTCCTGAGTTCAATTCCCAGCAACTACATGGTGTCTCATAGCCATCTATAATTAGATCTGGTACCCTCTTCTGGTGTGCAGGATACATGGAGGGAGAATATTGTACATATAATAAATAAAATCTTTTAGTCAATCTTAATAAAAAGTGTCATATTACTTTTGGTTTGGTTCTCTGTTCTTTTTTTTTTTACCCTGAAGTTCAAGGTGTGAGCTCTCTACCTTCTGCTCCTGCTCTCATACATGCTGCTTGCTGCTATGCTGTCCCTACCATTGTGGAATTTTATCCCTCTGTAATCACAAGTCAAATATACTCCCTCATACATAAGGTGTTTGGGTCATGGTAAAATTTATGTGCACTTAAATAGACCATCTCAGCACTCAAGACTAAATGACAGGAGGAGTGGAAGAGCAACAGAGGAAAAGAAATATGTTCAGGTGACATCATGGATGACAGGTCATTAATATGTATATAGTTGGAGGTATCACAAAAAGTGAGATGTCAGAAAAATTAAGTGTAACATTTTAGCTTGATAAGGTCAGTTAACAAAGTTGCTCACTGCATGTACTTGGAAGTTGTACTATCTAAGTTTAGAGGCAAGATGTTTATTTTGCAATGTGTATTGTACATGCTCATTGATATCTCCTATACTATATAGAATTTTTTACATTTATTTATTAAAAAAATAAGGAGCAATGAGGCTGAAGATTTAAAAAATGAATACTTATAATAGTGTCTTATACACAGTATGTCATTATAAAATACTGTACTATTTAACAAAATTAAAATTTTATAATTATTTAATTTAATAGTACATCGTGTTTGTATAACGTTTATCTTTACTAAAAGTGTCAGAAATTGGTTTTCCTGCTGCCTTTATAATCTGGAGGTATTTTAGCTTTATCATTTTTACAAACATACAACTTAAAATAATTTATGACTATTTTAGAGATATAACATTTTAGTCCTTATTCATGCTATTGTGCACCTACCAATCCCAATTTGATAATAGTATATTTTCATTATACCCATATAAAATCCCCAAATCCACTAATGATTTCTCTTTAGTTTGCCCATAGTCCTTGGAACATACTGAATGTATTATTCATTTATTTATTTATTTATTTAGTGTGTTTGTTGTGCACATATTTTCATATATTACATATATAAATAAAAACATCGGATGTGATATTTTATATTTACTTCTTTTCACCCAGTATACGATATTTATGTTCATCTATGCTACAGCTAATAATAGTGTTCATTGGTTTTTACTCTTTTAATATTTATTCATATAATATAAATATTATCACATAGTAGTTATTCATCCATGAATCATCGGCATGAATAAGTTTAGTACCTTTATGGATATTTTATAAAATGTTGCTATAACCTTTCATCAGTGTTTTTTTTTTTTTAACATATTTTATACTTGTATTGAAGTTATATATGTGTTTGTATGTATGGGGAATTTCTTGTAACTTTTTTGAAAGGGTAATTTTTTGACACAGTGTCAATTTGTTTACCAAAACTGTTATAGCATTTGTCACATGGAATGTACAAAGATTCTAATCCTTCTTTATGTTAACCAGATAATTTTTACATATAGGTATACAAGATGCACATATTTGGATATATATCTATATGTATGTATCTATGTATTTTTTATTAAGTAGAAAGCTCTGTGCTAAAATTCTACTTTCTTTGTGTGGATTCTCTTTTATTATAATTCAGGATATTATTTCCATTTAATACCTATATTGGCTTATAAATAAACATATATGAACTAATTTGGAAACTATTTTTGTTATGTACATATAAATATTTAGAATACACACACATATATAATCATGATTTTTAAATTATTATCCTTTATGTATGGAAAATTGGCTTATCTGAATTTGAAATTGAACAATTAGAAAACTTTTTGTTGTTTTCATGAATCTTATTGATCAAAGGATATAGAATTAACAGAGAAAAGTATGTATGATAAGTTAAACATTGTTAGCTATGATAGATATGCATCCATAAATTAATATATGGAGATAGAAATATACATGATAAGCTATTTCTTCATTTTAATGTGATTTACACTAGCTTAATAAAACAATATATAAAATATAGAAATTCTAGTATGAGATAAATAAGGAATATAACAAAAGAATGAAGATAAATGTCAGTAGTATTGTATATTCTACTGATTAAATAATGATTGTATGATAAGGAACTAAGCAAATTTATTTGCTTTGAGTCATGCCAGGAAGCTAAAACACTGTCTTATCGTCCGAGAATTTAGTCAATTGCCACTTGTATCTGTCAGAGATTTAAATCTCTTTATATTGACGTAGTATTTCTCTGCAATTTTAGCTACAAATATAGCTTTGCAGGAAGTCTCTTGAGGTGTTTGTGTCATCTGGCTTTGCCTTAGTGTGTGTGAGGATGTACAGGCATCCTGACCAAGGGACTGCTAAAAATCAATGAAGATTAACTTTTCTAGGCTAGCTGCAAAATATTTTTTCTTTAAAATCATGTTTAGTTCTATGTATTTCTCTAAACAAAGCATAAAATGCTAGTGTGACTGAGTAATTGAATATGTGGATCATATATGAAGTGGTATTTTTAATACACTGTGTGTATTAAATCCTTTAAATATTTACAGATATAAAGAAGAAACCCTAGATCCAAAACAGTAAAACTGCAACATATTTAAATACCTTATAACATTATAAGTTAAATGTTAAATTATTACATAATAAGTTAATAAAATAGACATGCTCATAATATATATAAATGATAAAGTTTCAGTCATTTAAATACCTATTTTAAAATCCAGAAAGAACCAGATAAAAATTACAATATGGGAAATATATGACTTTTAAAGAATGACTTAAGTTACAATTGCTATTGCAGAAATGATACATACTATAAAGCTGATTTATTTTTACAATGAAAATAAATAAAACAAGATTCTTGTTTTAGCAGGATAGTTGTAGCACTCCTAATATTCAGGAAGAATTGAGTCTCATGAGTATTCTTGCAAAATTGTCTAACATCTGCTTCAGGATAGGCTGATTAGGAAATTGTAGAATCATTGACCACTTTAACAATTATTTGTAACAACTTCTACTAATAGTCATTTCAGTGAATTCTCTTATTTTAAGCAAGTGTAGTTTTTGAGAGGATGACTCAGTGAAATACATATTGAGTCTGGAAAGATTTATCATATATTCTGCAGAGGAATCCATGAATTTCCAATGCTTAGAAAACAATGGCACACTTTACTAAAACTATTTGAAAATGATTTAATTTTGGATAATTTCAAAGGCACATGAACTCCATTTAAGGCATTAGGCTCATCACACAGCTATCACAACCTGAGGATTCTGTTTCTGCGTAAAGAGTTTCAGAAAAGTTGACAAAGTTTCTATTAGTAGATGTTTTATTTATATAAAATCTTTCATGTGATATGAGAGATTATACAAATCAAGTGATATGAAGCTAGAGAAAATATTCTACTGGGTTTTCATTTCTTTAAAATTGTAGTTTGAGACCTGTTGCACTAGAACAAAGGTGTACTTTTATCTGTGTATGAAGTAAAAAAAAAAAAATGAATGTGAGGAGTTTCTGAACGTCAAGGAACATTTACGAAAGGTAGCTGACAATTGAAAACCCCAGCAGCTTACGATATAAATATGATAGTTTAAAATGCTCTTTTATTCATATTCTTCTGTGACATTTTATTCATAGCCCCATTACTTTTGGGGCAATCATAATATTGTCTGTATCAGAAGAAAAATTTGGGAAAATTTGTATACTTGTTTATTGTAGACTATGCCAGACCAGTTGCATTTTTTTAATTATTGTAAATATAAATTATTAACATTTACTATGTGTACTGTTGTATTTTGAATATATTTGGCTCAGGGAGTGGCACTATTGGTAGTTGTGTCCTTGTTGGAGGAAGTGTGTCACTGTGGGCTTGGACTGAAATACCCAACTCCTAGCTACCTGGAAGCCAGTCTTCTCCTAGCAGCCTTCAGGTGAAGATGTAGAACTCTCAGCTCCTCCTATACCATGCCTGCCTGGATGCTGCTATGCTCCTGCCTTGATAATAATAACAAAAGCTCTTAACCTGATAAGGCAGCCCAATAAAATGATGCCTTTATAAGAGTGGTCTTGGTCATTATGTCTATTCACAGCAATAAATCCTTAACTAAGATATGTACATATATATCATATATATTTGATATATGCCTATTTAAATTTCTATAGCTATACAACCAAAGTTAACACTTTCTTATAATTGTTAAGTGGAGGAACCTTAATATCAAAGTTTTTCTAATAGGCCCTGTGTTCTAAGTTCCTCCAGTCTCTCAAAATGTCACAAACTGTGGATCAGAACTTTTCAGAATGGGCTTTTGTGGGATATCCACAATTCTGAATAATAGCAGCAATGTTATATTGTCTTCATTGCAATTGGAAGGAAACAAAGCTAAGCTAAAATTTTTATCATTTCAGGTTACAATATATTAAAATGAAAATGTATAATAAAGAGTAAATAGTGATATACTTGAGTAATTTCTACCTTTAATTATCAGTTATTATTTCATAACAATAAACTTTTAAAATCATTATTTTTGTCAATTATATATCCACTTGATAAACTTACTGGTAATATTTTAAATGTTTTGAACTTCTAGATTATTAACTCATTGTGTTTTTAAATAAGAGACATTTCACATCTCAAATTTACAAAGCATTATAGATTGTATAAATAGTCAAATATGCTCTCATTGCTAAAAATCTACCAATGTTCTCATTTGTGATATTGAAAATAAGGAATTATCTAAGATGGGTTTCTGTTAACTTTTGGATATTTTTACCAATCTGTGGAGCATTTGCTACTGGAAAGTTTTGTTTAATCTGTGTTTTTGACAGTATGTAGGGTTTGCTCAGTATATATATATATATATATATATATATATATATATATATATATATATCCAAATTCTTCTCTTAAAAACATGAAGCCACGTGTCCTAGTGCACACCTTTATTCTGAGTATTGAGAGATGGGGGTTTGTGTGTGTGCAGAGGCAGGCAAATCTCCGAGTTTGAGGCTAGCCTGGTCTACAGAAAGAGTTAAATGACAGTGGATGCTACACAGAGAATCCCTGTCTTGAAAAATAAAATAAAACAAACAAACTTCGCCAATCTCTTTTGGGGCAATATGATTCAGCCCAGGACAATATTCTCTCTAACCTCTGTGACAAAATATACAACTTATTTATATATTAAATACATTTTCTCATTTTGAATCTCACAAATGCTTAAAAGCAAAAGAAAACCAAAATGCCCAGCTAAGGAGCCAAGAGAGTTCTGGATGAGATAATCCACTTACCTCAACCTCCTGAGTATTAGAATTACAGATATTCAAGGTCATACACAGAACAGATCCCCCAAACCTTTAACTTGTTGCTGGTTTAAGTCTAGCATGATTTATATAAAGCACCTCAAATAGCTTCATAGCTCAATTCCCAAATTATAAAGTTCGTTAGGTAAGTGTTGGAGAACCCTGTTATTAAGGTCAGAGTCCCCTATTACTGCATGGCTTTCTGAGTTCAGACAGCACTTGTCTGAAGTATGTCCCTGAAAATAGGCCTTGTCAGACATTGTCTGAAAAAGTGACCTTGTACAGAGCTCTCTGGAACGCTGCATAATTCAGCACACATGTTCTGCTCTGGCTGTCTTCCTGAATGATAAGTAGGTGCTGTATTAAAGTCAATTAGCTCTTCCTGCTCAGTTGATGCTATGACCAATTAGCCCTTTCTGCTCATATCCTGAAAGCCCTTATATACCCTATCCCTAAAACAATAAAGTAGACTTGACTTACTGTAGCACTCTCTGGACATTTTATGCAATACTCTCCACCTCTGTTCTCTTTGTCCTGTCAGACTGCTGGTCACCAGCCTTCAAGGAGAAGCGGGAGGGATAAAAATAAGCCCTTCAGAATGGTATATTTAGGAAGGAAATATTGCACCATAAAGAAAGACTTGTGGAATTGAATAATGGGTTATCTACCTCTAAAATACAATGGTGGGACATACAAAGAACAGATATTCCAATTCCAAAATGATGGTAGGAAATGAAAGGAAAGGGAAGGAAAGGAAAGAGAAGGGAAGGGAAGGGGAAGGTAGGGAAGAGGAAGGAAGGGAAGGGAAGGGGAAAGGGAAAGGGAAAGGGAAAGGGAAGGAGAGGAGAGGAGACGAGAGGTGAGGAAAAGAAAGAGGAGAGGAAAGGAAAGGAAAGGGAAAGGGGAAGGGAAAGGAAAAGAAGGGAAAGTGAAGTGAGTCATTTATAGTTTCAGAGTAAATTTTGCAGGTTAACATGTATGCAACATAGGTATATCAATTGGTTTTAATTCATTTAAATAACTGTCTGTAGCTTAATGTACCTTCTGAGACCATGGAGGCTATTCTAATGCCTGCTGCTGGGCTCTGAGAATCTGTCAGTTTCACTCTTTGTGTTTCCAGAAGGTCCATCAGTCATATAAGTCCAATCTGTGATGGTGTACTTGTGCTTTAGGTAACCTCATATAATCCCTAAGACCTGTAAGATATCCTTTATTTTCTTTAGTCCATGATGGTGGTATTTCTTCTTAAATAGTTGATTGAATCTATGCTTCATCTTTTTAGTAAGTTTTTCTAGGCGCTTGGTTTCTCCTTCCTGCACACATTCTTATTCTTTGTAATATAAATTCATTGCCAATTTTTCAAATAATGGCTTTCATTTCTTTAAAAAATAGTTCTTTCCCATTTTTTATTTCCTAATTTTCTATAAGTGATAAGGAAAGTTTGACTGCCTCTTCAATATTCTGCTGCCGTCAAATAGTTTTGTCTAAATACCCAACGTCAGCATCTAGTGTTAGGATAGGACTCATTTACTTTTCTGTTACTTTGTAAAATGGATTTTCTTTCCACAAATGCCCAATAGTATCTCTGGCCCTCTGCCAAAAGCTTATCTGATAGACTAACAACTACTTGCTCTTGATAATGTATGAATAATATAAGGTAGTCTTTTTGTGTTTTATCTGAACCTTCAAACGGGTTGCCTTTAGCACCTATATTTACAGAAGAAGGCAGGAAAGATACCTAGATTTTGCTGTCACGAACTTCAAAAGCCAACACTGCTTATTATTTAATATAAGAATGACTTCTACATTACTAGTTATATCTTCCTGTAGTACTTCACCTTTATCACCAAAGGTTCTATTATTTTCTTAATACTATCATAATAAGTTATACAAAAATAAAACCAATGTGGATCAAGTGACATGAAGTTATTCTTTCCCATATCTAGTTTTCACCAGATGAAATCAAATTAATTGGAGTTTTGGTTTCTTCTGAGTATTCTTAGAGACACTTTTATTTTTGTTCTCAGATTCTCATAGTTTTTGACTATGTTTTGTGTTTTGGTCCTGCTGATGGGTTAATTCACTTCTGTTTCCACATTACTTTGGCTTCTTTTGTTTTACCATTTATTCAGTTCTTATGTCATCATTCGGTCTTTGGACTCTCCTATTAAAGAAAAATAAATCTGATATAACTTGGTCATTTCTAGAGTCATTTTCCAGATAAGATGAAATTCAATGACCTAGTGTGACAGTTGAACTTCATCGCAAATTTGCCTAGGTTTAGATTTAACTAGAGGACTGATAGAGGCACAACACAAAGAAGATTGACTGGATGAGAAATTTCTACTGTGAATGTGGGTAGAACTATAAATGAGCTGATCACATGGATGAAATAAAAAGGGAGAGAGGAGTGAAAGAGGAAAAGAATGCTGAAGTTTCCTTTTTAAAACTATTTTGCCCAAAATGATCAGAAATATTTTCAACTGACATCCCTGTTATACTATAATTAATCCTTCTCAAATCATGAGCCAAAATAAATCATTCCTCTACATTCTGTTACTGAGAGTTTTTTTTTCAAGGTGATTAAAAATGTAAATGATCCATGTAATATTAGGATTTACATGTATCTTTGAAAGAGACAATATTCTACATACAAGACCTGCTTTGTTACTTTTATATTTCCATGACAAAACACTGTGGCCAAACAACTTACAAATGAAAACATTCACTTGGGAACTTGCTTACAGTTTCAGATGATGAGCCCATAACCATCATGATGTACAGCAAAACAGCCAGCCAGCAGGCATCATGCTAGAGAAGTAGCTAAAAGCTTGAAACTTATCCACCAGCATAAAGCAGAAGGGAGTGTGTGTGTGTGTGTGTGTGTGTGTGTGTGTGTGTGTTTGTGTGTGTGAGAGAGAGAGAGTGAGAGAGAGAGAAAAGAAAGAGTGACCTCCTAAAATCTCTACAATGAAGCTATTACATTAAGGCTATATACTTTATAATCCTCAAAACAATTCCACCAATTAAAGAAAAAAAAATAAAAATATATGAGCCTATGTAGGAAATTCTTATTCAAAAGATCACAACGTTTTAATTAGAAGAATGGTTTCTATTGAGTAAAAATATTTTTGACTAATTCTCTTTATCTACACAATTTTAATACTTTCAAATGCTACCTTAACTAGGTTTTTATACTCGCATCATTCTGTCTGTATTTCATAGGTAATGCAGATTGTACGATCTCTATTTCAGAAACTAATTATATAGGAAAAGACAACAAGAGGCTGTAGTGAATGTTCTCCATAGCCTGAGTTCTCAGATTGTGTTCTCCTTTTATTATTATTATTATTATTATTATTATTAATTATTATTATTATTTACTACTTTGTTTACACGTCAAATGTTTTCCCCTTTCCAGGTCTCCCCTTTAGAAACCCCTATGACATTCTACCTCCTGCACTCCCCCACCCACTCCCCACTTCCCTCCCAGGCATTCCCTTATACTGGGGCATCTAACGCTCTCAGGTCCAAGGGCCTCTACTCCCACTGATGGTCAACAAGACCCACCTTAGCCACATATGTAGCCAGCACTATGAGCCCCTCCATATGTATTCTTCGGTTGGTGGTCCAGTCTCTGGGAGAACTGGGGGACCTGAACAGTTGACCTTATTTCTCCCTCCCCATGGGGCTGCAAACTACATTGGTTCCTTCAGTCCCTTCTCCAACTCCTCCATCTGGGACCCCATGCTCAGTCCAACAGTGGCTGTGAATTGGATCATGGGTGTTCCGAACTTTTGGGCTAATATCTGCTTCTCAGTGAGTACATACCTTGTTTGTTCTTTTGTGACTGAGTGACCTCACTCAGGATGATATTTTCATGTTCCATCCATCTGCCTGCAAATTTCATGAAGTCATTGTTTTTAATAGCTGGGTAGTATTCCATTGTGTAAATGTACCACATTTTCTGTTGTATCCATTCCTCTGTTGAGGGACATCTTGGTTGTTTCCAACATCTGGATATTATAAATGTGGCTGCTATGAACATAGTGGAGCATGTGTCCTTATTACATGTTGGAGTATCTTCTGGATATATATCCAGGGGTGGTATAGCTGGGTCATCAGGAAGTATTATGTCCAACTTTCTGAGGGTCCGCCAAAGTGATTTCTAGAGTGATTGTACCAGATTTCAATCCCACCAGCAATAGAGGAGTTGTTCCTCTTTCTCCACATCCTTGACAGCATCTGCTGTCACCTGAGTTTTTTATCTTAGCCATTCTGACTGGTGTGAGGGTTGTTTTGATTTGCATTTCCCTGATGACTAAGGATGTTGAAGATTTCTTTTGGTGCTTCCTAGCCATTCAAGTTTCCTCAGTTGAAAATTCTCTGTTTAGCTCAGTTCCTCATTTTTTGATAAGGTTATTTGGTTTTCTGGAGTCTAACTTTTTAATGTTAGCACTCTATTGGATGTAGGATTGGTAAAGATCTTTTCCAAATCTGTTGGTTGCCATTCTCTGTGACCTGAGCTGTACTACAGAGCAGTAATGATAAAAACTGCATGATATTGGTACAGTGACAGGCAGGTAGATCAATGGAATAGAATTGAAGACCCAGAAATGAACCCCCACACCTACAGTCATTTGATCTTTGACAAAGGAGTGAAAACCATCCAGTGGAAACAAGACAGCATTTTCAATAAATGATCCTGGCTCAACTGGCGGTCAACATGTAGAAGAATGCGAATTGAGCCATTCCTATCTCCCTGTACAAAGCTGAAGCCCAAGTGGATCAAGGACGTCCACATATGCCAGTCAGTGGTGGTGCACACCTTTAATCCCAGCACTCAATAGACAGAGGCAGGTGGATTTCTGAGTTCGAGGCCAGCCTGGTCTACAGAGTGAGTTCCAGGACAGCCAGGGCTACACAGAGAAACCCTGTCTCGAAAAACCAATAAATAAATAAATAAATAAATAAATAAATAAATAAGGACCTTCACATAAAACCAGATACACTGAATCTATTAGAAGAGAAAGTGGGGGAAAGTCTTGAACACATGGGCACAGAGGAAAAGTTCCTGAACAGAACACCAATGGTTTATGCTCTAAGATCAAGAATCGACAAATGGGACCTCATAAAACTACAAAGCTTCTATAAGGTAAAGGACATTGTTGATAGTGTTCTCCTTTAAGGAGGCACTCCTTCAGGATGGTCAGGAGATGAGAAATGTCTTGGCAGTTAAAAAAAATCCTTTGTTATTTTCAGTTTGCTCGTTCTTCTTTGTGTTTGCAGTTGAGGTTTCAACCTATCAGATCTTTGACCCTCAAGCCATGCCTTTCAGATGCCATGACTGCCATGACTGACTCTTATCTCCATGAGCCTAGAAGTCCATAAGAGCTTCATTTTATAAGATGCATTGGCCATGATATTTTTTCAAAACAACAGAGGAAGATGGCAGTTTTCCAACACCCAGTGTAAATTACAGATATAATTGATTCTGTATATTAATCAATATATATTTGTAATTAACTAATTCAATTATAAAGTGGAATTTACAGCTATAAAGAGAAATTGTTTGGCTTTCACTGAAAATAATAATTATTTGATTAATTATATTTATTTATTTTATGGTAGAGATTATAAGATAAATACATTTATCCCTCTCCTTTCCTGAATTAAAACTATCCCATACATCTCTGCTACTCACTTTCAAATACTTTTCCTCTTTTATCACTAATCATATAATTGCATGTATATATGCAATTACATATATATTCTTATATATAATACAAACAATATTATAACTTATAGAAGAAAAACATATATATAATTATATATATCCATCTCAGTCCATATAAGGTTACTTTATGTATCTTTTTAAGGATGGCAATATTAACTTTCTTTTTTAAAGCTTATAAAATTCTCTGCACGTTTTGTAGGTTAGAAATAGACTTTTGGTATCATTAAATCTGGAGTTTAATTTATAAAAAGCTTTACGCAAAATATGTTTGTTTCTTTTATTAAATGGAGCAACACAAAGATAATATATTTCTTACTCTCTTGTGCTCTATGTGCTCTTGAGATCAAGAAAATCCTTCAGCTTCTTTGTTACTGATATCAATTATTCATAGCAGAAAACCCGCTTATCTTCTTGCTTTCAGCTATTATGCCATTTAGAGGTATAAGTGCATTCATTCAAGATGTACACATACTGTTGATTTCAAATTATTTTAATTTTAAAAATAATAGAATGACCCTAATGCTGTCAAAATGTTGAGGATTAAATGTCAAGACAATGAGAAATCAGTAAATGTTTATAAAGAACTCTATATAAACAGATTTCAAAGAAAATTCTCAAGTAATAACATATGGTTACTCTCAATATACTTGTAATAATCAGTGGTTCCTTCATCAAGGGTTAATAATGCAATTTATGTTAGACAATTTAGAACCTTAGATAAATTAATTTTACCTGAAAGGTTTGAAGATATTTGGTTTATTTCACTATACTGCACTATTTAAATTCAATTTATACAATTCATAAATAACAGTAACAGTTCAACTTTCTTAATGGGGAATATTTTGTCGTTATCTGAAGAGCATGCAGATATACAAAAGGAAATTACATGATTTCTCTACCTCCCCATGTACATGAATGAATGGATAAACAGCAGACATATTAATTTCTCCTAACTATGACTTTATTCTATTCATTTATATCCAATTTTACACTAGTAAGCCCTGGTGATTTTATTTTAAATAATTTATAATGATAGTAAAATAAATATTAAAAATAAGAACCCCACATTATAGATCATGCTAGACTATTAATATTCTCCTAATTCCCACATTGTGAATGTTTGTTCCAGATTGTGTTCTTTTACTATTTTGCCAAGCTACTATCTAATAGTATATCATTAGCACTGACAGGATTCACACATAAAAGAGCTCTCCTTACTTGGTTCTGCTCCATTACCACACTCAGTCTTGTATTGTACATGATGAGTATCTTTGCATGACCATGTTTGGTTTTCTTTTTTAATTTGACTTTTATAGGTCTTTAACTAAACACAGTCAAGAATTGAGATTTTTTTATTTTTTATAATAGAAGGTATGTGCACAAAATTACTAAAGTCAGTAGAATGCTACTGTGATCAGGGCTGGCTAGAATAGTCTGCTTACAACGAGTATTTTATTATGTCACTAACTTAAAATAATAGTATGGTAATGATTTGTTACTCTTAACTTCAGAAGAAACCTCAAAGGAAACTCATGTTATAAAAAATATATAAGCCTGCCAAGTACATTATTGTTCACTAGCCTAGTATAACCTGGAGACATGAGCTTTGTATTAATAACTATTGGAAGGCAATTTAGCACTGGAGAATTGACTGAATTGACTGCAATTTCCTTTGATCACTAAAACCTTCCTTAAGTTAGTTTTGTTATTTGTCTCCTCAGAGTCCAGCCACTGGAGTTTCCATATATGTTCCCTCTACCTATTGAAGTGAATCGTTTGAAGTAGAGAGAATAAGACGATTGAATTCATGGCAGTAAAAAGAGTGACAATCCAATTCAATAGCTCAAAGGAGGCTCACATTTTATATGTGCTAAATATGCCTCGCCACTCTTATCATGCCACTTCACAGCTCATGCCACTTCACAGTTCCTTTAAAACTCTCCATGGTTATTTTGAGAGTGAAAACATTCTCTACAAACATTTCTCAAACTGCTTTGGAGCGTTTATGAGGATATGGCAACTTTCATTACTACTTTCTTTAAAGCTTTGAAATACTCGGAGGAAGCAAACACTTTCAGGAAAGTTTGCCAGCCTGCTTCTCACTTTTCTTTGGATGAAAAGAACATATTGTCATTAGAGTTTTGTTTATCTGTTCAGTTAAATCAAACTTGTGCCACAATATTATCAAAATAACAATCTAGAAACTCGAGGAGATTTAGGTTTGTTAAATGGATTGTCCTGATATACTTTTTTTTTTTTTTGTCTAATTGGACAAAACATGAAGCAAACTGTTTACATCATTTTATTAAGCACTGTGGCCTAAAAGTTCCATTGTGAAGACATGATTTTCTGCTCATAATGAGGAGCCTTATCTGCAGCCAAGAATGCATATGCTAGTTATGAGACAGTGTTCAGGGAGAAATCATTAAAGGGTGAAGGTCAGGATCAATATGAATCTTGGAAAGCCAGATAGTCAGATCTGAACCTCTTGAGGTATGATCTGTACTTGATGGGAGAATAGCTTTGTGCATGTATACCTATTCACAAGATCAGGACTCCAACTTCAAAGAATTTTGCCTCATTTTCCTTTTGATCATGGCTTTCAAATTAGGTAATCATTCCAGCCTCAAAAAAATATTTGTTGGTATTGTTGTTTGGGATGTTGTTTGTGGGATTTGTTGTTGTTGTTGTTGTTACAGGAAAATTTAATGAAGATTATTTTTCTCAGACAATCATCAGATTTTAGTTAGAAATGGTTAAATATCAGAGCAATGAAACCTTCCTGTATTTCCTTATTGTACAGTAGGTTGTAAACTGACGGAACAGCATTGGCATAGTGTTTCCTTGAGAAGCAATGCTGGCAGAAGCTGAAGAGATATCTCATATATCCAAGTAGAGCACTAACAATAAAAACTATGTACTGTTAGCATTTGAGTTATATCCTTAATATCCTAAGAATTTTATATTCTTTTGTGTGTGTGTGTGTGTGTGTTTGATAATAGAGGATGCTACATCAATAAACAAATGAATACTAAATCAAACTACATATTTACAAATATTAAATGATTCATTCAAATTCATTCTGTATTTCACTGCATTTATTCAGTAGATTAGACTACACATCATTGATAACACAATAAATGACATTTACACAATATTTGCTCCAGTTCATTTATTCAAAAAGATATCATTAAAGTTGTTCCGATACTATTCAAGTCAGATCTTGTGACATTTGCATCATATGTTCTAATGGGAGGTTTTATATAGCATTAATATAACTATGTCTACAAACTATGTATGTGACTGCTTTGTGTATATGAAATCTTCACTTTGAATATTTGATTTCATTGGGCACGTTTTTCCCTGTGTTGTTTTATAGAACACTTTTGTTGTACATAACACACTTATGTGGAAATGTAGGGTGTTATTAGGAATATGTTTCAATGTGGTTGACTTAACTTTTATTGGCTGTAATTGTTGAGTGTTGGAAATATATTGCTTAAAATTTAGTGGTATTTGTGATCCTTTAGGCAACATATCACCAAATATACATGCATTTTTCTGTTGCTGCCCTCTTTAATTTCACTTCCATATATTAGAGCATATGATGTTTTTAAATAGATCATTAAAGTTCTAGATTTTACTTATTTTATACTTGATATTTCAGTTTTAGTTGTTTCAATTGCTGTATTCAAGTTCATATTTTTTCTTTAAGTATTAATGCACTATTAGTTATAACAAGTCACCATCATATTCTTTCATTTGAAATAAAGAAAAACCAGGATAGTGGAAACTATTCTCAACAATAAAAGAACTTCTAGAGGACTCTCCATCCCAGACCTCAACCTGTATTACAGAGTATTAGTGATAAAAACTACATGGTATTGGTACAGAGACAGGCAGGAAGAACAAGGGAATAGAATTGAAGACCCAGAAATGAGCCCACAAACCTATGGACACTTGATATATGACAAAGGAGCTAAAACCATCCAGTGGAAAAAGGACAGCGTTTTTAATAATTAGTGCTGGTTCAACTGGAGGTCAGCATGTTGAAGAATGCAAATCACCCCATTCTTATCTCCTTGTACAAAGCTCAAGTCCAAGTGGATCAAGGACCTTGAAATAAAACCAGATACACTGACACTTATAGAGGAGAAAGTGGGAAGAGCTTCAAACACATGAGCACAGGGGAAATTTTCCTGAACAGAACACCAATGACATATGCTCTAAAATCAAAAATTGACTAATGGGAACTCATAAAATTGCAAAGCATCTGTAAGATAAAGGAAACTGTCAATAGGACAAAACGGCAACCAATAGACTGGGAAAAGATCTTTACCAAGCATACATCCAATAGAGGGCTAATATCCAACATATTAAGAACTCAAGAAGTTAGACTCCAGAGAACCAACTAACCTTATTTTAAAAACAAGGTACAGAGATAAACAATGAATTTTCAACTGAGGAATATCAAATGGCCAAGATGTACACAAAGAAATGTTCAACATCCTAAGTCGTCAGGGAAATGCAAACCAAAACAGCATTAAGATTCCACCTCACACCAGTCAGAATGGCTAAGACCAAAAACTCAGGTGACAGCAGATGCTGGTGAGGATGTGGAGAAAGAAGAACGCTCCTCCATTGCTGGTGGGATTGCAAGCTAGTACAACCACTCTGGAAATAAGTCTGGCAGTTCCTCAGAAAATTAGGCATAGTATTACTTGAGGACCCAGCTATACCACTCATCGGAATATACCCAAAAGATGCTCCAACATATAACAATGACATGTGCTCCACTATGTTCATAGCAGCCTTATTTATAATAGCCAGAAGCTGGAAAGAACCCAGATGTCCTTCAACAGAGGAATGGATACAGAAAATGTGGTACGTCTACACTATGGAGTAGTACTCAGCTATTAAAAACAGTGATTTAATGAAATTCTTAGGCAAATTGAAGGAACTAGAAAATATCCTGAGTGAGGTAACCCAATCACAAAAGAACACACATGGAATTCACTCACTTATAAGTGTATGTTAGCCCAATAGCTTGCAGTACCCAAGGTACAATTCACAGACCACATGAAGCTCAAGAAGAAGGAATACCAAAGTGTGGGTCCTTTGGTCCTTCTTAGAAAGGGGAACAAAATACACATGGGAGCAATTATGGAGACAAAGTGTAGTAAAGAGCCTGAAGGAAAGGCCATCCAGAAACTGCCCCACCTGGGAATCCATCTTGTATACAGTCAGCAAGCCCATATACTATTGTGGATGCCAAGAAGTGCTGGCTAAAAGGAGCTTGATAAAACTGTACACAAAGATGTCCTGCCAGAGCCCTACAAATACAGAGGTGGGTGCTCACAGTCAACCATTGGACTGAGCGCTGGGTCCCCAGTGGAGGAGTTAGAGAAATAAAGGAAGGAGCTGAAGGGGTTTGCAACCCCATAGGAAGAACAACAATGTGAACCAACCAGACCTAAAGGAGCTCCCAGGGCCTAAGCCACCAACCAAGGAGTAAATATGGAGGGGACCCATGGCTCCAGCAGCATATGTAGCAGAGAATGGCCTTGTAAGGCATCAATGAGAGGAGAGACCTTTAGTCCTGTGAAGGCTGGAAGTATGCCTCAGTGTAGGGGATTTCGAAGGTGGGAGTCAGGAATGAGTGTGTGGGTGGGGGCACATCTTCATAGAAGCAGGGGGAGGGGGAGGGAATAGGGGTTATCCGGGGGTGGGAACTAGGAAAGAAGATAACATTTGAAATGTAAATAAAGAAAATGTCCAATAATAAAAAAATATTTTTTTCTTATTATCACGATTTTCTTGGCTGCTCTGGAATTCACTGTCATATAATCAGGCTAGGCTCAAACTGTTCTGGAATTCACTATGATATAAATCAGACTAGCCTCAAATATGCTTACAATATCCTGTGATTACAGGCCAGTGCATACTCACCTGGCTTCACTTTTTATATTTTTCTATCTCTAGAGCTTTTGACTGAGTGTATTTTATAGTTTCTATTTATCTTTCTTTTTATTTGAAAGTTTACCTTTGTATATATGTACATATGTATGTATTTGTAGCTGCTATTTAAAAATATTTTATCTTATGTGTATCAATATTTGCCTGCATGAAATGGAAAAATATACCTGTTTCCTGAAGAATGGAGAAGAGGTCATTGCAACCACTGGAGCTGGAGCCACAGGCAGTTGGGAGGTGCTGGGAACTAAACTCCAAACCTCTTCAAGAGCATCAGCACTCTTAACCACTGAGCTGTCTCTTCAACCCCTTATAATTATACATTAAATTATTTTTTCTTGTACATTTTTGTTAAATTTATTTATTTATATTCTATGTGCATTGGTACTTTGCCTCCATGTATGTCTGTGTAAAGTTAGGGTTGGTGTTAGTGTTAGTGTTAGGGTTATGGTTAGGTAAGGGTCAAAGTGTTTCAGATCTTGGAGTTACAGAGAATTGTGAGCTTCCAACCCGGGTCCTCTGTGGAGCCATCTCTCCAGCCCCCTTTTGCTAGTAATTTCAACTCTTGTCAAATGTTTTTCTTTTTATTTATAATTTCTTTTGTGTTGAAAATAATACATTTCATTTTAACCATATATATATATATATATATATATATATATATATATATATATATATATATTTTATACACATATATATACACATATATGGTATGTGTTGTTCTGTTTATTTATTGAAGTATTGTTTTAGACTGTAAGATATTGTTTTATAACATTTTTACTAGTGATACTTTGTTCTGAAGTATTAAATAAAAAATGTAGATCCAT
This sequence comes from Rhynchomys soricoides, assembly GCA_019843965.1. Taxonomy (NCBI): domain Eukaryota; kingdom Metazoa; phylum Chordata; class Mammalia; order Rodentia; family Muridae; genus Rhynchomys; species Rhynchomys soricoides. Next base: position 638,652 of record JADRCH010007214.1, read on the forward strand.
TTGAAGACTATGTTTAATCTTTGTTAAGAAAATATTTTGTCTAAGAATACTTTGCCCCCAAAAGCAGATCATGACCTTCTTTTGAGATTTTTAAGAATTCCAAATTATTATCTATCTCTGTAATATAATTATTTAGAATATGATCTTTACATAAATACATTAGCTCTCATTTTTTCTATCCTTAACAAATTTTGTAGTAATATCCATGCTCAAAATAGTATCTCAAGATTGTAAGCATGCCTCTATATACCTATGATGTCCTTTCTTTCACTCACTACTTCCACTTTGCCTCATATTCTCCAAGATGGATTCAACATGCCATAAAATTTCAAAATTCTGAGCTATTTCCTTCCTTCTTTCCTTCTTACCTTCCTTCCTTCCTTCCTTCCTTTCCTTCTACATTTTAAAGGATTGCTAGTATGTTGTATAATTCCTCTCTGTAAGTGGAATGGAACATGCTTTTTAGCATTAAATGAAGGCAGGGATAGGGCTAACCTCATTTATAATTTCCTTCTCTTCATGATTACAACCATCATTTTATCCACTAATATTTCAATAAAATAGGATATTATATTGCCTTTAATTTTCTACTTGATTGTTGCAAGAGAATACCTCCCATAACAGCTAAATTTTCTGAAATAAAGAAGAATTTAATGAAGATAAAGCACATAATCATTTATATGCTTTATTTAACAAGACAAAGTTAAATGTCAATAATCTAAAGCTAGCTATTCAGCATTCAAGAAAGTATACAAAATTTACACTATCATTTAATTGATAGCTATTTTAAAAAACATTCATTCTTAATTCCAAAATAATACTTTTTTTTCCATTAAAAACGAAACCTAAGCTCCCAGGGACTAAACCACCAACCAAAGTGTACACATGTAGTGATCCATGGCTTCAGGTTCATATGTATCAGAGGACTGATAACTTATCTGGCATCAATGGGAGGAGAAGTCCTGTGGATGCTCAGTGCCCCAGCCTAGGTGGATGCTAGAGTGGTGAGGCAGAAGTAGGTGAGTAGGTGGAGGAGCACCTATAGAAACAGGAAAGGGGAGGGGATAGGGCATTTGTGGAGGGGGGACCAGGAAATGGGACAACATTTGAAATGTAAATAAATAGAATAACAAAATAAAATCCAGCAAGGAAAATAAACATAGGTCGTGCAAATGTATTCAGTTAAGACCTTTGTTAATTTTTCTAAATGATTGGTTTTAATTGAACAAAATATAGTTTATTGTATTGATTTTTCATTTTCTCAATATAAGAGATGTAAGAATTCATCATAAATTGATAATAAATATTACAAAATTATTATGTAGAATTTTATAATATATGTATTGAATCTTATATATCTTATATTTTATCATGTTAGTTTTTATATACAAATTTTTAGGAAATGAACAAGCATATCTACATTCAACATATTTATTTTTATTTAATTACTATGACTCATATATTGTAATGCAAATGCAATGGGAGTCTAAAATAACATGACTGAATAATAGGGAAAATTAAAGGCATTTTCTTGATAAATATATTCTAAAATCTATTTAAATCAACTAAATAATATACAAATATAAAAATTTAATATTAAGAAAAAAGTAATGCATTTTCATTACAAAATTATAAAGAGAATAAAATCTATAATAAAACAGAAGTTTAAATGATACCTTGTTAAGGATATATTAGAAAACCTTAGCTGAGTTTAATTTTTTTCAAATAAGCTGATCTTTTCTGCTGTCTGGTGTTTTTAATAGCTTTAGACTGTCCAATATTGAACACATTTCTAAAAATTTCCTTTGAACTGTTTTTACGAATTAGTTTCATGAACAGGCAATTATTACCTCATATTTTTCAAGGGTTTTTGATTACTGGGATAAGATTTATTAATTGAATTTAGGATGAAATTCTTAGCCAGGCATTGTGGTACATGCCCTCAATTCTTATAGTCCAAAGGCAGGGCAGGTAGAGGTCTGAGCTCAAAGCCAGCCTACTCTATATATTGAGTTCCAGGATAGTCATAGCTACATAGCGAGATCCTATTTCAAAAAAGAAAAAAAAAAAAAAGAATCAATGAAATGATTTCTAATTATATTCTGCTATACTCATAGATTGGTACCTAGCCCAATTGTGATCAGAGAGGTTTCAACAAGTAACTGATGGGAATAGATACACAGATCCACTGCCAAACATTAGGTGGAGTCTGGGAACCCAGCAAAAGAGGAGGAGACAACATTGTAGGAGCCACAAGGGTTGAGGATATCATGAGAATACAGCCCACATACTCATTAAGCAGGGCTCGTAGGGCCACACAGTTACTGAAGCAACAATCAAAGATCTTTCATGGATCTACACTAGGCCTTCTGAATACATGTTGTCGTTGATCAGCTGAGAGTTCTTGTTGGACTCCTAACAGGGAGAATTTGGATGTCTCTGACTATTTTGGTTGCTCTGGAAACCTATTTCATCCTAGGTTGCCTTTTGCAGCCTCAATATGAGGGTTTGCGCCCAATCTAATTGTATCTTGCTATGCTGTATTAATTTAATATCACTAGGAGGCTTGCTCTTTTTTGAGGGAAAATAGAAGAACAGTGGATTTAGAGGTGAGAAAAGGTGGGAGGGAGAAATAGGAGCAGGAAGGGGAGACTGTAGTTGGGATCTATTGTATGAGAGAAGAATAAAGGAAAATATAAAAAGATTTTTAAAAGGAAGAAAATGAAAATAAAATGTCTTGTTCAGAAGAGAATATTAATTTGCATGTGACTGTATTTACATAATTAAGCAAGGTATGCTATAAATTTTTATAAAATTATATGGCTGTTAGGAGAACAAAACAGTAGAGTCTATTTAAGGTAACATTCAGCATATATGTAATATTCTTACAGAATTTCTTTTTGCTCTTTCTTCCATATTCATATGATGAATTAGCAAATCAACATCAATAACCCATTGTTCAAAACTTTCAGCAAAACTGTTCCGACTGCCAAACAAGATGCTGAATCTCATGTCCAGTTTAATTATAAACTGTATTTTGCTGAAACCTACAAATAATAGAATATGTTATTTCTTAAATAAATAATATATTACAAAAATATTTCCACACCTCTCTGGCACTAGCTTTACAGTCTAAATTCTGTTATTTCTAAGAAATTTTGGCTGTCTTTGTTACATAAAAACAAAATTTTTTGTTTAATTCCTTTCTTGTAAATTTATAGTTTTAATCAAATGATAAAATAATGATTTTTATAATGTGAAGAAAAAACTGTAGATCCATTCTTTTCTACAAATAATGTTTTCCATAAATCTGTAGTTATGCATAACTATGGCTAGATCAAAAATATGGTGCTTATAACTACAGTGTGAAGATAAAATATTTGTTAGCACATACTTAAAATATAACTGCATACTTGAGCTATGGGTTTAGTACATAAAATGTACGATGTTAGGATGTGAAATGATTAATAACAAAGTCGTTGTGGAGCATAACTTTTAAAGTATTTATTTATAATTCTGTATTTGTATTTAATTTTATTTGTACATTTGATTTCATAAATTATATGGTTATTGTTTTAAAGCTTGTCTAATTTAGTTTCTAAATGTAATGAAGATTCTGTGTGTTAAACAGTTTAGCTTCAGGTTTTTTAAATTGTGTTTTTTGTTGTTGTTTTGTTTGTTGTTATTGTTTTTGTATCTTTTGTATTAATTTTTGCCTTTGTTTTTTATATAATTAACCAATTTCTCATTCCAAATTATGTTAATTTTAAGGAAAGGTACTAATATACTCAATTTCTATGCAGATATAAATTTCTTTTTTATTTTGGCTCTTTACTGTTATTTTAATCTTTCTTACTATTATTATTTAAATTATAAGTATCTTGCCAGTCCATGTAGTTTTCTTAAAGGAAAGGTTTTTCTAGTTATGCTCAATTAAACAGTATATAAATAGCATCAATTTCCAAGGTGTTATGCATTTGAGAATACATAAAATACTGTAATGATTGATATTTTGGTTATATCACTTTATTCTCATAATTGGCTTGCTGTCCTTTGTTCTGCTATAGTAAATTCATTGGAAAATTCTTGTAATATGTGACTTCAGTGGGATCTCTAATTGTCAAATGTAGTCTGTGTCCCATGGTTCAGATAAATGCTGGCATACAGAACAAGGACCTTGTAAACATTTGTATTTTGATTGAACTATAGTGACAATTTCATTATGAATATAATTTCTCTATGCATTAAAATGAGGCCTGACCTCTCGATAATCCTGGAGACTGATCCACTAACCAAAGAATACACAGGGAGGGACCCATGGTGCTGGCCAGATATGCGGCAGAGGAGGGTCTGGTTAGCCATCATGAGGAGAGGCCCTTGGGCCTGAGAGTATTAGATCCCCCAGTAGAGGAGAATGCCAAGGAGGGAAGACAAGAGTGGGTGGGTGGGTGGGTAGGAGAATACCCCCATAGTGGCAGGGGGAGAGGGAGGGAATAGGTTCCAAAGGGGAGATCTGGAAAGGGGGAAACATTTGAAATGTAAATAAAGTATCAAATATAAAAAATAAAAAATAAGTTGCTTCTTTAAATCTTTATTGTATGCTTTAAATGCTAACAAAATATATGAAGAGGTTTCAAAACTGTTCATAATTTTGAAATAAAATAAAACTAACATCAAAACTATGTCACACATTTAAAAACATGGGTAGTCAAAGTAACTATAAATTCTTTTAACTTAAAACATTCAACTAAATAAACATAAATAATATACAAACGCACATCTAATACTATCAGAAAATCTCTTTCTTCCTTTGACAACTTCTGTATTCATAAATTCTCAATTTTTCTTTGAAAAACAATGTTGCATTAGAATTATTTATTCAACATTTCTGATATTGGATTCTTTATTTATTAAATCCCCAAAAATGTTTCATTAGAGTTGAGAATTATTTTACATACATTTTAGTACTTTTCAGAATTATAAACTTTGTATAGAAAACACAAAATAAGAATTTTTTCAACCATTTTCCTTAATTTAATTTGTTCACAACATTGTTCACATATATAGTTCATTCGGTTTACTCTCACACACCACTCTCATACCCTGCCTACCTGTCATACTTCTCCGCCACTCCTAGCAGCACATAAACCTTTCCTACATTTATGTCTTTTATATTTTTAATTTTCTAACCCACTAATTTTGCTAAGATTAATTTTGACTATGTGGCCATGGGTTTGCAGCCATCTTCTGAAACAAAATGGGTTCACAACATGGTGCAGAATTAAAGACAATGACTAACTGTTTCCCCTCCAAAAGTTTTCATGAGTTTAGAATGGAGCACCAAGGCCCTGAATTCTATCTTGGGGGTCATGTATGATTCTTGATAGGCTCAGACTTACACAGCCCAACTGAGGGTAATGACAGCTACTGTGAGATCATGTTTGCTATGGCTAATTCATGTCATGAACATAACATTCCATATATCTTCTCCCTTTCTTTTGGGTCATACACTTTTCCCACTCAGTTTTCTGCAGTGTTTCCAACCCTTGGAGGAGGTTGTATAAATGTCCCCTATAGAGCTGAGTATTTAATTATTTATTCTAAGCATCTTGAGCAGCCAGGGGTTTCTGCATTTATTGCTATTCACTGCACAGGAGAAGTTCTTAATCACTTCTCTGATTAAGGCTCAGGATAACATTTATCTATGATAATAAACATAAATATTTAGGCTTCAGTGTGGTGGCATGTCAATATAGCTAAATAATAGTCCACCCCCTAGTGTCTCTGTCCTTCCTATCCATAAGATTTTGACTGGGTTTGCGGGTATGCATTCCTTCTTATAGCATGGGTCTCAAAGGAAAGCCTAGTTTGATAACCCTATACAAATCTTGCAACTATTGCATCAGTGGTCATATATTTCCTAGTACATTGGTAATGTAGTTCACTGTGTCCACAGATAAGATCATTTGTGATTTTTTTTTCTCCCAGCAGTCTGCATAATGCTTTCTTGTACTACAATATGAAGTGAACAGACAGAAAACTTCCAGGTCAATTCCTGCTTAAATCCTCTTTGTCTTTTTACCAAAATATCTGGAGTCTTCTCTTCGGCAAGCAGGTTTTATCATCTAGCTCTGAAAGTCAAAAAAAAGAAATAACAAGGGCTTGTAATGTTTCTGAGCTTCATAGGCCATGGACACAAAACACAAAGGAAGTATCCCACATGTAGTACTAGCATTTAATAAATAATTCATAGCTTTTCGAAACAGCATTATCCAGATATGCAGTATACACACACACACACACACACACACATGCACACACATATACACATATATGTGTGTGTGTACATATGAATATGCATACATATCAAACACATATACATATGCCCACCATATAAATATATATCTTATACATATATACAATGAGTATATGATCTATACTCGAGTCATATGATAGTCCAATAGGAATATCTTCTTTGAGATAAGTCTACATTAATAACTGTAATGGATACACCAGTTTACATTCCTTTCTACCAGTGGAAAAGGGCTACAGTTTCCCATATCCTCACCAGTGCTTGATGTCATTTGATTTCTTGATTGCTACCATTGTGAGTAATGCGAGATAGAATATAGAATATCAAATTACCTATAATTTGCATTTTCCTGATAGCTAATGGTGTAGAAGTCGCTTTAAAATATTTATTAGACACTTTTATTTGTTTTTATGGGCACTCACTTTAGAACTCTAACTAGTTTAAAAGAAATGTGTTATTTAATCCTCTGTCATATGTACCTGGCAAATATTTACTCTCGGTCTGTTCTACTTCTTCATTTAGTTGTTATTTTATTTGTTATAAAAATGCTTTTTAATTATGAGGTCTCATTACATATTTATCCATTTTAGATCTTATACTCCTATTGAATGAAATCATATTTAGAAACTACATACCTATATCTGCATCCTATAAATTACTCCACATGTGTTTCTCTAGTAGCTCAGAGATTCGAGTTTTAAATTGATACCTGTGATCTATTCATAGTTGGTTTTTCTACAGGATGGAGATTGGGATATTGGTTCAGCTTCCTACTTTTAAATATCCAGTTTTCTTAGCATCATTTGTTGAAGATAATATTTATTATCCTTTTTTTTAGTGATTCTACCTCATTATGAGATTCCTATTTATATGAGGCTGGAGAGATGGCTCAGCAGTTAAGGGCACTGACTCCTTTTCCAGAGGTCTTGAGTTCAATTCCCAGCAACCATATCATGGCTCACAACCATTAGCAATGGACATCCAATTCTGTCTCCAGTTGTTTCTGAATATAGCGACAGTGTACCTACATACATGAAATAAATTGATAAATCTTTTTAAGGAAGAAGAAGAAGAAGAAGAAGAAGAAGAAGAAGAAGAAGAAGAAGAAGAAGAAGAAGAAGAAGAAGCTAGTCCTCTTCTTTAAAAAATGGCATTTATCCATTCAGGAGCTTATTCATATACAATTTCATTGAGAATTCCACAATTACCCTTTGAATTCTTCATTTGGTCTTTAGTTTAATTCACCTTCTTTGGAATCCACTACCATAATACTACAATTTACAGAATAGTTTATCTCCTATGTTTGTTTCCTATGCTTCTGGGTCAGTATTTATGCACATCAGTTTGTTACTGGTTGTTCACTTTTAATAATCCTTTCATATTTATTTGAAAGTTTTGCAGCATTTTAGTAGAAGAATATCATATATACTTCAGATATTATTTCCTCTCTCTAGACTTGGACTATAGTTCCACACCTAAACCTTCAACTTACCTGTTGATAGCATTGAACACAGTATCAAGTGTCTCTGCAAAAATAAATATTGGAGTACAAAACAGCCTGAATTTATGGATATATTTGCAGAGCTCAGTATGCTTCTTTCTTCACTCTTAATTTCTGTTTTCAATTCTACTGGGTTTTGAATTCGTATTGGATCCTGTGGTATATTCTTATATATGAATGGTTTACTCCATCTCCTATTACTAGTGGGCAATAGAGGGTAAAGTTTGGAGATGGTTGTAGTATATTTTCTAAATGTCCTGAATGAGCGGTTTTATAGTAGAATTTTTTAGGAAATTATTCTTTCTGTGCCCATGTATAATAGATGTCAAATGTAGGCAGTATTGTGCAATTTCCTGTCAGAAAGAACTGCAGGGATGGGAATGGAGAGGAGCCTGAGAAAAAGAAAGTCCAGCGACAGGCTCAAAATGGGATATATCTCAAGGGGAGGTCTTAAGATCTGACACTATTACTGAGGCTATGTAGCACTCAAAAAAAGGGACCTAGCATGACCATACTCCAGAAGACCCAACAAGCAGCTGAAAGATTCAGATGCAGATATTTGTACCCAACCAGTGAATAGAAGCTGTTCCTTATGGTTTAATTAGGGAAAGTCTGAAAGAAGCTAAATAGGAGGCTGACCTTGTAGGAGGACCAGCAGTCTCAATTAACCTGGACCTCTGTGATCTCTCAAACACTGGATCTCCAACCAGGCAGCATATACCAGCTGATATGAGGTCCCCATCACATATACAGCAGAGGAATGCTGGGTCTGGGATCAATCATGGATGATGCACCTAACCCTCAAGAGACTAGAGGCCCCAGAGAGTTTAGAGGTCAGGTGGGTTTGGGGTTGGGGGTGGAAACATCCTTGTGGAGACAGAGGGGTAGGAAGGAAGTATGGGATGTAGAACAGTGGTAGGATGGGAGGGTGGATGGGGGGAATAAACTATGAAGTGTTAGAGAAATAAATAGATAAATAGAATGCAAAAAGGAAAAATATTGTTATGTAATCATCAACAATTAATAAATATTTCTAAATAAGAGATTTACCTAATACATTCTCTTCAGTACCTACTTAAATAGCTTTCTTGGATGCTGTTTTCTCTCTCATTCAAAGTGTTAAAAAATATTAGCCTAGGTCATACTATCCATGGGGTACCTAAGGCATATCTGTCATTGCACACCACCTTTAAAGAAGCGATGTTAAGAGTATCTACTTTTCATGAAATATGACATCAGTCACAATAAACATACAATCATTGAAGATATTTATGTGACATAATAGTACAAGCTTGATATATTTAACCATCTTTAGGTTCTGGATCAATGTTTTATCAATTGAAATATCAGACAGTTTTATTTATTCCATTAAACATAAGTAGAAATACTTTGAGTATGGCTTCTTCCTCAAAAGGCTTCAGACTTATCTCATATTGAACTAATGTTTAAATATTATATTACTGGTCTCAGAGACTTTCTAAATCTTCTCTAATGTTTCTCAAGGACTTCTTTTGCAAGAAATTGATATCAGTATTGCTGTAAGAGTAGCAAGTGTTGCTACACACTTGCCTGGAAATAGACATGTTTACAGACTTTGAACCTTTGATTATATAGTTCAGCTACTCATTACATTTTGGTTCATGAACGCGTAATTCCACAAGATTGACACAGGTATCATAGCATCCACATTACAGAATGGGTACAAATATTGTGGCTTCTTTGCAGCTTAATCTATCTCAATTTATCTAAAAGTTTGTACCTTACTAACCCGGGGTCGCCATTGCCCTGTTGGTAGGGTGACCCCAGTGCACTGGATTCAATAGACCTCTTGCTTTTTGCATAGTTCTCAGTCTGTGTCTTTGTGGGGTGGGCTGCCGAAACATGTGGAATTTGGAGTCCAACAGTATCTTTCTTAATGGATGTAATGATCCTACAGAGTGTATTTCTTCTAGACTGGGTACTGGACAGCACTTTTGGATTAATGAGTGGCACTGTCATGTGATGTCCTTCAGTTGGATATTGACACTTTCCTTTCCACTAACCAAGATATTTCTGATAAAGTACAGAATCTAGAAGCCAATGTTTAGCAAAACAATCCAAGCTAAAAGCAGATTTTTATTTTTAAACCTGGGTGTCTTGGATAATAAATGGCACCATACAACATTTTTATATGTATTGTGACTATCTCCCCAGGATTTCTGCCTTTAAATTAAATAACTATGAGAGTCTCTTGGCATAAAGATTCCCACAATATCTACCAGGGCAATATATGTATCCCTATATTTTAACACCATAATGAGAGATACCATCTGGCTCCCTCTTAACTCTTTTGGAGTTTCAAAGATCACTAATGGTGAACAAAAAACATATTTCACATCTAAAAATACCCAATATATCATTTATTTCTTTGATATGTCTCAGATATTCCATTCATTTTTACAGACATAACTTGGAACTGGAAAGATGGTTCAGTAATTACGAGCTTACTACTCTTGCCTAGGACCCAGATTTTGTTCCAAAAACTCACACGGTGGATTAAAACCACTTGCAATTCCAGTTTCATATGATTCATTTCTTTCTTTGGGCCACAGTAGCCACTAGGCATTCAAACATTACACATATATATGTAAAGACAAAACCACTCACAAACTAAAAATATAAATAATTCTTAATAAACATAATGGGTCTATCAAATGATTCTGGTTATTTTTTTAATTCAAAAAATGATAATAAACCCAATGCTTCTTTCCATTACTTGTGTAAGAATGGATTAATTATACTTCAAGCCCCATTAGGATATACATTCCTTATACCAATGCTCAACAGATCCAAAAAAATGTCTTTATAGGTTATAATGTGTGGAATCTTCCAAAGATTCTGCTTTTGATTATTACCTCACTGCATGCTTCTTCCTTTCCTGGACAAATGTTATTGGACTTCCTAGTAAGATATTTGCCATCCATAAAAGCCTCAGTAATTATGAAGTCTAAATTGATGTTAAGGAATCAACAGGTAATTGTGTCAAGTGCTGCCTTGACATTTTTTACATTTATAGGGATCTAAGAGTGTCTAACTATGACCTTCTCTGCTCTTGCTAGATTTATACTACAGTGTAGCAAGAAAAGCTCCCTCACCACGAAGTTATTCTACCATCCAGAATAGCTTTATTTCACCTTATCAAGACCTAATAAATCTTATTTACCTAGTGAACCTTTAGAATGATCTAGGCTCACAAATCACCAGTTACATGAGTATGTTCACTTCTTAAAAACTAGTGACTCACTTTGAACACTTTAGCACTATAATAATCTTTCCACAATAAATATGTTTAAAGGTTTGTGTTTAATTTCATCATATGAGTGCATTTTCATGTATGAAGGTGCTGTGGAGGCCATCAGAACATACTGAGTTCCCTGGAACTAGAGTTACTTGTGGTTATAAACCACCCAACTAGGCTGCTAGGAACTGAATTTATATCTGCTGTAGAAGTAGCCAGAACCCTAACTACTGAGTCATTTATCTAGCTCTTAGATAAGTTAAGAAAAAGCTTTAAACTATAATTTACACTTTATAGAGTAGAAATTATCCTAGTTTGTTGTTTGTTACTTTGAAAAACACCATGATAAAACAGAAACTGCAAGGGAAAGGAATTATTTTAGCTTACAGGTTACAATCGATCATAGATGACAGACAAGATAGAAATGAAAAGAAGGAATCTGGCATCAGGTACTGAAGAAGAGACCATGGAGGGACACTGCTTACTAAGTTACACTAATATCTTGAATAGCTTACTTTCTTACACAACACAGAACCACCAGACAATATACAATATTATTATACGCAGAAGAAATTATGTTCTATTTATGCTCCTCTAAGATTATTTCATCTATTTTTGATGATAACTGCCATTGTGCATTTATTTTCCTTGACATTTTAGTGAGCTTTTATTGTTTATCATTAACTAAACACTAAATATTTTCATTAATTTATTTAATGTATTTTAAAAGTATTTATTTTTACATATGCGTCTCTATGTATATATTAACACATGTACATAGTTACATGTACATGTGAGCCTGTGAATTCCAGAAAATGGCATTGAGTTCCCTGGAACTGAAGTTATATGCAGTTTGTGAATGATTTCATGCAGATAGGAACTGAAGTCTACTTCTCTGCAAAAGCTGCAAGCATTCCTAACCAATGAGCCATTTCTCATGCCCTCATATACAGTTTTACTTGTTATTCAATAATCTTCTTAGGTAAGTACTAGGGCTTTTATAAATTCATATATGATAAAACTGGAGCCAATAGAAATAACATACTATGTATAGGTTACAGAGATAGGATTTTTATGATAGTGGTAGCATTGTAAGTTAGAAAATTCATTGGAAACTTTACACATTTCTAAAATTATATTTAGATTTACATATAGTCTCAATCAATTCATTTATTGTCTTTTGAAGTAGAGAACTATTGTCTCTGTTTTCTGTCTTGATTTTGCTTCATTTGCTGATTTTTTTTAAACAGTTAAGGCTGGGAGAGTTTAAATAATTAATCCAATGTGACAGAGAAAGGATACCAACTTAGGTTCTCTAATGCTAAATTATTGACTTTTAACCACTCGATCTATCCTCTCTAAGAAGCTGTAATTAATTGTAGACATGTGAATTACAGCACAATGCTCAGGAGTCCAGGTCATAGAAAAAGAGCAAACATTATTTATTGATGAGCACCTGTTTGGCACTTATTAAGGATTTAAAAGTGAATAAGACACAAAACATGAACCTTTAGAATATGTCACTTTACTACCTTGCTGATAACTCACCCTGATCAGAAATATCAAAATTATCATCATAAGAACTACTTTCAAAATACAGTTATGAACAGGCAAAACTGTCAGTGTGTGGCATATAAATACTTTTATAGTTCATGGTTTTTTTTGTATAAATCTAATGTTATTATATAATCTATATATTGTAGTAAGAATTTATACCTTTAGTAAGCCCATATAATAGACATACAGTACAGGTATTTTATTTATAAGCTGTGTACCTAAATTGGGAAGAAATAGGGCTATACTAACTTATTCCCTAGCTATTAGGTCCTTGTTACTTGCTGTTCCTCCTGGACTTGCAGTTCTGATACATGGCAAATTCTCCCTTCTCAATCTTTTTTCAGTATCTCTACTTGCAACCCCCTTTATTGAACCTCGAGTCCCACATTTCTCTCTCTACTGCCCAATCACAGTCCCTAGCATTTTATTGACCAGTTAAATTAGTAAGAAACTTCACGTGGAGTAAGGATATGCTCATGGGAACAACTACAATTTAAGGAACCAGTATTTAGCATTAGAATACAAGCAGCACCAGACTAATCCATTACAATACATTCTTTAAAAGTAACACAGAAGGGAGTTATTGCTAATCTGTTTTCTAAATAAAATACCTAAAATCATGAGATAATATCACTTGAAATTAAAAGCAACACTCTTTAGCACAGTCAAATAAAAATACATACTAATATAGCATAAAGGAAGATATGTACGAAATAATAGGTACTGAATTTAGATATTACAAAATACTGCTTAAATAAAGTTCAAACATTTTTATATCTGGTCTCGAAAGATGGCTCACTAGTTCTTCTACTAGAGGACCTGAGTTTGATCTTCTCCACCCACATAATGACTCACAACTGTCTGTAACTCAAGCCCTAGGTGATCTAACACTCTTCTCTGGTCTGCAAGGACATAGAGAGTATGCATAGATATACATACAGAAAAGACATCCATACAAATAAATATAAAAAAGAAACTTTCCTATCTAATCCCCAGTGTTAATAATCAGGAAAGCATTTCTCTAAAGAAACTTTCCTATCTAATCCCCAGTGTTAATAGTCAAGAAAGCATTTCTCTCTTGGATGGAGATAGTATCTTAATGGTAGCATTTATGACACTGTATAAAACTGGTTAATGCTGGACTTTTATTAGTTAACACATGCAAGATATATTATTTTGTACCATTTCTCTGGATATTGGGCTTTAGAGATTCATCCAGGGCTTTGCCTTTATCTATAATTTATTTCTATTCAATCTTGTGGAATATCCATCCTTTCAAGTCTTTATATTATGTACTTTTCATATAGCAGGGCTTTATGACCTCAGTCATGGTGATTGTTTTAGGCTGTTTTGAATGCTATAAAAATTATATACTAACTGAATTATTAAAAACAGAAATTTATTCTCCACAGTTATAGAGAATAGAAACTCGTAAGTAATGTCACTTGCAGATTTGGTGTTCAGTGAAAGCACATTTTCCTTTTTACAAACATTTCTTACTCTTTTTACACATCAGAAACAAGAAAGGGTACTTACTGTCCATGAATTTTTGTAAGACAAATAATTCTATCCATTATGGCAAATAATGTTTTTCCATGCTACTTACTTCAAAATACATATTATTTAACATACATAGAAATACATAGAAATTGAACAATACACAATTACAATATATCCATTATTTCCTTTGGTCATTTGGTTAAATATATTTTTTGTCTAGTATTTAAGACAGATTCATTGATATACACATTTTTTCTAGGACTTAAAGAAAAAGAATAAATTCTACAGAGTATTGAATACACTGTAATCTTTTAATTGCTTGTTGAAGTTAAAACTAAGAGAATGAATGAACCACTTTGGTAAATGGAGTTACTATGTCACATCACCCAATCTACTCTTTAGTATTAGTGAATAGTTTAAATTTAAGAGATGAATGAATTATAAGAACAAGATCAAGTAATTATTTATCTACATATAATTTTAGCTGCTAATATGTATTTATGTTTTTGAAACTTTATAAATTTGCAGCTATGGGTTTCTGAATTTTAGATATACAGATGGAAATGAAATGTTTAAAGCATAATCACCTAGAGTGGGTTTTATAATAAAAACTATATAGTACCTTTTCCAAGAAATGTTTGAGACAGAAATTACATATTTTATTAAACGATCATTGTAAATGAATAAACAACAAAAATATTTTCTTTTTAGGTAAAACCATTTTATTTTGAGCATTTGGAGATTCTTTTTACATGTAGTTATGATTTAAGATCTATAGTAAGAATTTCTCTTTGCTCATATAGTTATATATATAAAAACATTATACTTCTGAATGGAGACATGAACAAAGCCCCTATGTCTAAGCCAGAACTTACATGTAAGTGATAACCACTCTGAAAATGAACTACATTTATGGTTAGACTTCATGGCCCACAGGAAATGTCTATTAGAAACAAGCTAAAGTGTAACTGGAAGTTCTTTGTCTCATAATCTTACGTTTTTGTACTGCTTAATGTTTTTAAACCTTATTTTTATTTTTTATGTATATTTTTATTTTATTTACACACACACACATATATATATATATATATATATATATATATATAAAATCTTTTTACCTTACAGAGCATCTGATTATACATTAAGGTTTATAATTTAGTATTTTTATGGAATTATTGAGTGAGCAACTAAGTGGATCCTCACATCTATATCTGTTTCTTATGCCTTTTCTTGGACTGTTTCATTTTCTGTTTGCTTGTTTGTTTGTTTGTTTTTGTCCTATTCAAATGTTTTATGTTGTTTTGTTTTATTTTATTATTGTCCTTTAAAAGTCTGTTTTCTAATGAGAGACAAAAAGGGGATGATTCAGGATGGTACTCCAGATAAGAGGTTTTATTTTAACCAAGGTCTTGTTATGTAGTCAAATTGCCTTCAATCCCATGGCAATCATCATACTGAAGTCATCAGAGTGCTGGGATTGCAGACATGCTCTATCACACTCAAGTCCCTAAATATATTTTAGGTTTTGATAAAGAAAACATTAAGTCTCTATCCTTGCATATTGGCTTTGCTATAAAATAGTTCCAGCACAGAATATCCTAAAAGAAATGGAAAGAGAAAGACCCAGATGAAACAACCAGAGACATGTTATTAAATGGAAGAAAGAGAAAGTCAAAAAGAGAAAAATGTTTCAACCATGCACATTGCTTTAACATTATAGAATTTTTTGTTATTATAAAATTAACCTGGAAAAAGGTTGCACAAAAACAAAACAAAATCTTGATTTTCAAGGGAACCAATCTCCAATATCATCAAATCCAATATGTGTGATTATTATTAAGTTTGATTTATTTATTTTTATTTGTAACCACACAAAACATTGCTTTTTAAAATTTTTGTTGGATATTTTCTTTATTTACATTTCAAATGTTATCACTTTTCCTGGTTTCCCCCCTTCCAGAAATCCCCTATCTTATCCTCGCTCCCCCTGATTCTATGAGGGTGTTCCCCCACCCAACCACCCACTCCCGCCTCCAAGCACTCAAATTTACCTACACTGGAGGATCTATAGAGCCTTCATAGGACCAAGAACCTCTCCTCTCATTGATGCCTGACAAGGCTATCCTCTGCTACATATGTGGCTGGAGTCATGGGTCCCTCCTTGGTTGGTGGCTTAGTCCCTGGGAGCTCTGGGGGTATCTGTTTAATTGATATTGTTGTTCTTCCTATGGGGTTACAAAACCCACTCACAAACTTAAAATATTAGCAAAAGTTAGTGCAAAATAATCCTGGTAATTCATACAAAATTTCAGATGAAATATTATATGACCTTATCACACTCAACTATAACATAAAAGAAAACTACTCATCAAATAACTAAATTTTACACTACATGGGATATTTAGCTAGTCTAGATACTTTGGGAAAAGGCATATATTCATAAAAAACTTATGTCTAGTAAGAGCAAAAATACAGTACAAAATTTTGTCATCACTATCAATTTTCCACATTAACAAATGGTTTACAAGTCATTTACAAACATCACCTGGGTATATTTACATAGAGGATCTTGAAAACAATATAAAATGTGTAATAGTATCATCATGTTGAGAAATTATTAAGACGGTTTTATAAACTACAGTGTAAACACAAGAAACAAGTCGAGAAATATAGAGGAAAGACTAACTGTATTGTATCTCAACTCATTAGCAGTTAATGAAGCAGAGAATAGCTGGAATCCAGAGGGAGATATTGAATAATATCAGAACAAAGAACAATGAAATTAAGACAGATGACCAGCACAATGAACCAATGCAGGTTTTTCAACTTTGGGTTAATTGATAATACCAAATACCTTCTTCCAATGACCCTTAGAATAAAGTCTGTGGACAAGTTAATCTTTAGTGGTTAATTATATTGATGTTTTTTTTAATTCCACAAAGGGGCATGAGCCTTGCAATGTTTTGATTGTGATAATAATTAATTAATTTTGAGTTAAACATAGACTGGTCTTGATTTCAATCAGATTTTTGAATTACAGCTTTTTGTATTCTTGCTGACCAATAAAATATCATTGCCACCAAGTGAATTCTCTTTTCTTGGGAATGAGTTACAGCTAAATGGCATTTTTGACCAAAGGCACACCATGGAATCTCCACCCTCCCCACACCCTTAAAAAAAGAAAGGTACTTCTAAGTCTCCTTGTTGCTTTTCACAGTTTGATGACCATAATTACAGTCTTATGTAACTCACTGAACACAGAAAACCTATTGGTGCCTATCTAGAGCCTTTACCTCTACTGATCAATGTTGATGGTACTGGAAGGTTCTTTGCATACTAGAAAGGAAAGGTAAATACTAACACAGCTACAAACCCTGCAACCTACAGTGGTTTCCTAACTACAAGATACACTGTTATAATAGTGCCATTTAAAAGTTATGGGAGTAACTAATCACTATTTGATTGGATTTAAGGGCCACTTCATAAAATGGCACCCATACAAGACTCTGCTTAGATGATCAAGAAACTGAGACCAGATAGGCCACAGACATAGGGAAATACTTAATACTACTACACTAAAGAAACAAAGCAAAAAATAAAATGACTCTAATGACATTCTGCTACACTCAGAGATTACTATTTTGCTCACCTATTGTCATAGAATTTTCCTCTTCCAGTAGATGGTAATGAATACAGAGACTTATAGCCAGGTGTAGAGAGTAAGAGACCCTGGGACACTCAGTCCTAAATAGGATGTCTCCATCATAATCCTTCCCCTCATAGCTCAGTGAACTCTGGAAGAGAAGGCAGAAAGATTGTGAAAGCCAGTAGTGATAGAATAAACAAACAAACATAAAAAACCAAAAAAATACCAAAACAACAACAACAAAAAAAAACAGGCTTTTGAGGCACAACATGGCTAATGCACATATCAACTCACAAAGACTGTGGAAGTATGCACAGAGTATGCAGACATATTTCAACAGGTGGGATTGCAGTGGCAACAGGTGAAGTGGACAGAACCTATTTCCAAGTAACAACTGTTTAATATATATATAGATATATAGATTTCTTTTATTCCCTAATAGAGCCTTACTAGGTATACAAATGACCCTTAAGGAAAGATTTCATGCTCTTCAGGAGATGACCATCATGAAAAGAATGTAATGACTTTTAGATGTTCTATGTTTTGTAATGCTTAGTCTGGGAATTTTTTTTAAACTTGCAGAGCTTTGCCATATAATTAAACTTCCCAATTTGTTTTTTATGGGTTTTCTGTGTATGAGAATGTGTGTTGTATCTCAGCCTCTGTATGTGTTTCTTCTGCCTTTTCTTTGGCTCTTCTCTTTTCATAAATATTTTTCTTTCTTTTTATATTCTAACCATTCTCCTCCTTCCTTCACCTCCTTTGTGACTTTCCCCATCCACTCCTCTGCAGTTTCTCTTCAGAAGAGAACTAGTCTCACATGGATATCAACCAACCATTGGATATCATGTTCCAGTAAGACTAGTCACATCTCCACAGAATCAAAAAGCCTGGGCTCGTAGGTGTTCACAGGTACTGAACCAACAATCAGGAAACCAGGAAACTTGTATCAGACTGACCTACACCCTCTCCTGTATGTTACAATCCTGTAGCTTAAGCTTCTTGTGTGACGCCTAACAATGGAAGCAGGAGCTGTCTCTGACTCTTGTCTGCTTTTGAGACTTCATCTTCCTACTGGGTTGCCTTATCCAGCCTCAATATTAGGGCTATTTTTTTTCTGTTACTTTCCCTCTATTCGGATTTTTTGGTTTTCATTTTATATTATTGTTGCTGTTGTTACTGTATTATTATCAATATTTAGTTTCCTCTTCTCTCATGAGTGAGAGAAAGGTATAGATTCAGTGGGTGGAGGAGTGGGGTTCTGGGAGGAGGTGGAGAAGGAGAAAACATAATCAGAATATAATGTATGTAAGAAAATGTATTTTCAATAAAAAGTCTATTACATGCAATGAATGATATACTATGGACTAACAAAAGAAATTCTATGTATACTCTTTCTAGAAAAAAATGCTAATTGTTTGTGGTGGTTTAAATAAGAATGGCCCACATTGGCTTATAGAGTGGAATACTTGATAACCAGAGAGTGGCACTATTAGAAAGAATTAAAATGTATGGTCTTGTTGAAAGATGTGTCACTGTGGTTAAGCTTTGAGGATTCAAAAAGCCTGTTCCAAATGCAGAGTCTCTCTCTTCCTGCTGCCTGTAGATCCAAATGTGAAGCTCTCAGCTACTACTCAAGCACTATGTGTCCCAGCATGAAGCCAGGCTCCCTGCTATGATTAGGATGAACTAAACCTCTGAAACTGTAAGAAAGCCCGCAATTATTATTATTATTTTTTTATATAAGAGCTGCTATGGCCATGGTATCTCATCAGAGCAATAGAGCGGTGATTAAGGTACTGTAGGAAATAGTTTTTTAATTAACAGTAACAATAAAAAATATACTTAGATATGATGAAAATTGACCAAAAGTAATTAAGCATTTAAGAAATTATTTAAGTAAATGCACAGATATCATTAAAATTAGCTACAGCTTATCAAATTATACCTTTCTTCCCATTCCTTGCCTCAAAAATATTGTTATAGAAATCCTATTACAGTGACGGTATCAATTAAAATAAGATTCCTTGTATCATAAGTCCCATTAAAGTGATATATTGTTTCTTCAAGGGGTCCTAATTACACTTCTCATCATTCTCCTGGTCTAGGTTTCTAGCGACTATGAGGTAACTAGTTATAACTTTGCATCCTAGAGGCAATATTACCACCATCTGAACTTACATGTTTCTGATTTAATGTTTTGACATTACTGAGACAAGACAATGAGATCAGAGTTGTCAGCACAAGATAAGGAGAAAAAAAATGAACAGTATTTTTACACGTAGGACCACTGTTTCAGAAATTTTGCTCAATAGCAGAGGCAGATGTTAAAAGAAGAGAACTCAATACCTCTCTACAAAGAAACTGAATGGTTTTAGAAAACATGTATAGATTAAGTAACTATTCCTTGAAATATTACTGTCATTTATGGGGTGATTAAGAGATGAATATAAGAAAATCAAACTAAACCACAAGCTAGAAAGATCATAATTCTAAACATATATGTGCTGAACACTGGTGTTCACAATTCTTAAAATAAACATTCCTTGTAAAGGCAGTGAGCAAAGCCAGCACAATAATAGTTCTTGACTTCAATACTCTTACCAGGATTCTCCATCATAGCCAGATTAAACAGAGAATTATATATAAATAATATCATAGGCTGTAATAGTAATCTACAGAAGATTTCACACAAACATTGCAAATTGTGATCAGCAGTCCAAGGAATATTTCTGAAACAGAGCACCTAATAGGACACAAAGCAAGTGTTAACAAATATTGTAAAGTTGAAATCATTTTTTTTTTTGTATACTAACTGACCACAGTGGAAGTAAATACAAAATTAGTAGCAACAGAATCTATACAACATGCACAAACTCATTGAAATTAAATAATATTATTTAATGATGAATAGATTAACAAATAAATCAATAAGGAAATTAAAATAAAAGTTTCTAAGGTAGTGTGAAAATTGAAATGACATAAAAAACTATGGGATACAATAAAAGTAATACTAAGCATAAGGTTCAAATACAGGTGTCTACATTAAAAGTAATTAGAGAGATCTCAAATAAATAACTGAAGCATTCAACATAAGTACTTGTTAAGAAGAAAACAAATCACAAATCAGAAGAAAAATAACCAAAACCTGTACAAGAAATAATAAATAAAATATTTTGAATTGACACAAATAATTGGCTGTTTGAAAACATAAACAAGGTCAACAATACTTAAGATAAACAAGGCAGCAAAAACAAATACTGAATGAGAAAAGGACAGATATTAAGACAGAAATAATGAAAATTTGACAATCGTTGATTCATGTATAAAATTTTATATTATGATAAATTTTTAAATCTAGAATATATGGATTTTGACATACCTATAAAAAGTAAACTGAGAGTAAACATTATAAAAAAGTCTATAAGAAAACTGACTTTGATACTATAATGAATCTGCCACCCCAAAAAATCAAGGAATGGCTAGATTTGCTGATACATCCTACCAATTATTTAAAATAGCTAACACCAGTAGTTAGTATGCTGTATCATAAACTAGCAGGTGAAGTGGTACAGTTAAGTGATTTTTAGGAAGCTAGTATTCACTCTCATATCAAAATAGGATAAACACATTAGAAGGGAAGATTATCGGTCAATATTCAGGACAAGCATTGTTAGGAATATGTCTCAATAAACTAATTGCAATCTCAATTCAAGAAAATATAAAAGAAATCATTACCTTGATCAAATGTGTTTCCTTGAAGTGATGCAGGGTTCAATAATTATAGATACATCAATCAATACAACACCACACAAATGGAATCAAGGACATAAATGGCCTTGATCATCTCAATAAATCTAGAATTGCCTGCTGCTAATGTCCAGCATTTTTTCATTATAGAAAGTATGGAGGAAAAATGTAAAAGAAGGAACATATCTCCACACAATAAGGGGTATAAAGACAAGGCTATTGGTAGCATCATAATAAACAAGTGTAATTCAATTTTTTTAATTAATTAATTAATTAATTTTTACCAAAATCAGAACAAGAAAAGAGTGACAAGATAAGAATCCACAGAAGCATTTTCTTCATTTCATATTCTTGCTGAAGCCATTTCTGGCTCAAACTAGTATTTGATCTCCTTGACAGAGAATCCCATAGAAAATTAAAAAACCTTATTCTAGAACTTCAATGTCAGGATGTCTTTGTTAAGTTACCTTAGCCTGTTTGTATGGAACCCCTACAGATAATCACTTTGTTTTGGTTAAACTGCCAGTTTGTGTGGAAGCCCCTACAGCTAACTGCTTATCTTAGGTTCTGATAAACTGCTTACTTCTGTACAGCCTTCCCCTCCCAAACCCCGTAGCTGCTGGCTGAGTTATATTTTTTTTTTCCTTCAAAAAGCCTCTTCTCTGGAAACAAGATTCCTAAATACTTGGGTATAGTACAAGCTGGCTGCAATAATGAATTTCAGTATGCTATAAACAATGTCTTGATGCTCATCTCTGGTGAGATATCCAATGCATACGGGCATGTAGTGAATCATGTTTCAGAAAGCATTAGATGAAAAAAATCTATATCTATATCTATATCTATATCTATATCTATATCTATCTATCTATCTATCATCTATCTATCTATCACAATTATATAACAAATGGGCCTAATGGATATGTACAGATTATTTAACTAAAACACCAAAGTATACACCTTATTTTCAGCAGTAGATATGAGACACTCTGTATCACTTTACACAATACAAAACAAATCTTTTTTTATAGTTAAACACAAATTTTATTGAGTAGTAGTGTGTGTGTGTGTGTGTGTGTGTGTGTGTGTGTGTTTGGAGGGCTATGGGGGAAGAAGGAGATGGCAACTTAACTTCATAGACATTTGTCATATAAGGAAGAGAGTTAAAGTACATAGGCAGGAGTCTTTGCAAGTTCTGGGGTTCAGAGTAGATGTAAAAATTTCAGGACAGAACAGAACAGGAAATATGTGGAGAACCCCTCTCCCCAGACCAGGATTTCCTTCAGCAGAGGTTGTCCTAAGCATGACATATAGCTAAGAGTGGATGTGAATGCTTCATCCTGTTGCCTTCACCTCCTGAGTGCTGGGATTCCCAGTATGTACCATCCTGCTCTGTCTGTTTTCCATGGGTTCTGCTTCCACAGATCCTCGATGCATTTTGAACCTAGCAGAATCATCTTTCCATGACCAAGAAGCAGGAGAAAATGGCTGCACTTGTGTTTAGGACTCTAGGAACACAAGTAGGGTGGTGTTGTCATCAGAAAATATGGCTGCATGCACACTGCTGCCCAGCCTGTCCTGCTCTCAACATTTAGGTAACAGAAATTTTCCATACAGAGCAGTTCCTTAACATGTAAGATTCACACTTGAAACCATGCCAACAGCAAACACTGAAAATTTGGCCTTCTGCCCCATTCTCCCTCCAAAAAACTCATAAAGCATCAGTATCCTAACAGATGCTATAAATCAGTGGAAATTTATTTTGACTCAATGCCTTAAAGCTAATAGGAAAAATTGCTGTTTTTATGTTTGCATTTTCTTTATTTTAATTGTGCATAAAATTTTATGTAGTAAAATTATTTCTAGGAATTTATGTTGACAAAAATATTTATGTATTGTAGGATATCTATCACAGTATTATATACAATGGTGAATTATGAGAAACATGTCAAAATTAAATAGAGAAATAATAAATTATGTAATTAATTGTAGACATTTCTATTATAATTAAAATGCTATTTTCTAGGCTAAAACTTTAGAAATCAATATTATCATCATCCTATACTTTCACATTATAAATATGATTAAAATAAATTAAATCACTTTGTATTACCATGATGCAATTGGAAATTATTTCAGAAAGATCAACTCTTACAGTTTTACAGTCCATCTTTACACCTATGAAATGAAAAAGTTGAGTTCAGTCAAAATAGCACACATAACCTAATCTCATAAATCACAGGTTTAATGTTACTTGTTTTCAGGAGACTTTGAAAACCTTATTACTGACACATTCAAGTAGAAATAAATTGACAACTCCTGACTACATTCAGAAAAAATAAATACTAGTCTTCTAAAATATACAGCACTCACCTCCCTAATGTGACCATAAAATTCAAATACCTCCAATTTTCTCCCTTGAAGATATGTTAGCTTCACTGTAAGTAAAGAGCAACATTCCTTTGCGTTTCCCAAGGCAATTACATTGAGACTCATCAGATACCTATAATACTTGCTGAAGTTACTTCTTAAATATTTCTAGTTCTATAGTGACTATTTCTGTAAAAATGAAGTGTGGGATTTTTTTTCAGGACATTTAAGATTTTTAATAATTAAACCACCGATGTAGAAAATAAAAGAATTCAAATATTAGCATCAAATAAAATTGTACCGGTGGACTTTGGTAAAGTTCTATAAAATTATAATCATTTCAATTATAATCACTGTTAAAGAATGTTTTAGAAAAAAATCCCTTGAGTCTGATCTATCATGCTGAATGGGTCACTTTCCTGAACTGTGCCATATTTATGTATTTTAAACATATATTATTATTATACAGCCTGTGATTTTTAAGAGCATAGATGTTCAGAATTGAGAGTTCATCTTGGTAGAGTTTTCATTTCATGAGTAGGAAGTGTCCATCTTTACCTTTTTTTGACAGCATTTGGCTGAAAGTTGATTTTATTCGATATTAGAATGGCTACTCCAGCTTGTTTCTTGGGGCCATTTGCTTGGAAAATTGTTTTCCAATATTTTACTCTGAGATAGTGTCTATCTTTGTCACTGAGGTGTGTTTCCAGAATGAAGCAAAATGCTGGGTCCTGTTTATGTATCCAGTCTGTTAGTCTATGTCTTTTGCTTGGGGGAATTGACTTCATTGATGTTAAGAGATATTAAGGAAAAGTGATTGTTACTTCCTGTTAGTTTTGTAATTAGAGGTGGAATTATGTTTGGTTCTCTTCTTTTGGGTTTGTTGAAAGTTTACTTTCGTGCTTTTTCTAGGGTATACTTAACCTCTTTGTGTTGGTGTTTTCCATCTATTATCCTTTGCAGGGCTGGATTCGTGGGAAGATATTGTGTAATTTTGGTTTGGCCATGGAATGTCCTGTTTTCTCCATCTATGGTAATTGAGGGTTTTGCTGGGTATAGTAGCCTAGACTGGCATTTGTGTTCTCTTAGGGTCTGTATGACATCTGCCCAGGATTTTCTAGCTTTTATAGTCTCTGGTGAAAAGTTTGGTGTAATTCTGATAGGTCTGCCTTTATATGTTACTTGATCTTTTTCCCTTACTGCTTTTAAAATTCTTTCTTTGTTTAATGAATCTGGTGTTTTGATTATTATATGACAGGTAGAATTTCTTTTCTGCTCCAATCTATTTAGAGTTCTGTAGGCTTCTTGTGTGGGTCAGTGATCTGTGACAGGCAGTAGGGCACCCTGTTGAGCAAAGTCGTAAACTCTGGGCGACCCAGAGGAACAATCTGCAAGGAACCTGAAAACGTTATGCCAATGCTCCCGGGAGGCTTTTGGCTCTGGTCACAGTCATGTACCACCCCTCCACAGGTAGAGGCATGGCCACACATCCCCAAGCTATTCCCATGTTAATGAGACACCTAGAGGCTTAGCCACGCCCCTTCCCTGTTACTATATCTGCCTCACCTCTCCCAGAGGGGCAGGTATACAATTCTGTCCACACCATTCTCCACAATGAAAATAAACATCTTAGAATTATGGCTGTCTCTTTATCTGGGCCCACCATGGGAAGTGAGAGATCCAGCCTTCCATTAAGGAGCCACATCTAATCTCTTGTTGAGGGCTTCCCACCACTCCCAGAAGGTACCCATTCACCAAACCTAAACAGCTAGCCTGGCACCCCAAGCCACTTCAAACCTGGTCCCCGGGTGAGAATCCAGCTGTGCTCTGTGGCCCCTTCTGTTCCTAGGTCCGTCAACATCCAGCAGCATCCACAATGTCCAACCATGAGAACTCCAGAGCTGGCTGCAGTGTTCCTCTGGATGGCTCCCTCTTCTACCCATGGTCTGTGTCTCTGCAGAGGCCTCTCACACAGCCTGACAAGCCCATCGGACTGACTGTAGAAGAGCTTACAGCCACTTCCTGTGTGTCTCCTGTCCCACCCAGAGCCCCAGCGCCCTGGATGGACCTGTGGGGCTTCTTTCCACTGCACCAGGCTTGTTCCACATTCTTGTATGTTCATAGCCATCTTTTTCTTTCAGTTATGGAAGTTTTCTTCTATAATTTTGTTGAAGATATTTATTGGCCCTTTATGGTGGGAATCTTCCCACTCTTCTATACCTTTTATCCTTAGGTTAGGTTATATCATTGTACCATGTATTGCTTAGATGTTTTGGGTTAGGAGGATTTTGCTTTTTGCATTTTCTTTGACTGTTGTGTCAATGTTTTCTATGGTATCTTTCACACCTGAGATTCTCTCTTCTATCTCTTGTATCCTGATGGTGATGCTTGCAGCTATGACTCCTGATCTCTTTCCTAGGTATTCTAATTCCAGGGTTGTCTCTCTTTGTGATTTCTTTATTGTTTCTATTTCCATTTTTAGATCCAAGATGGTTTTGTTCATTTCCTTTGCCTGTTTGATTGTGTTTTCCTATAATTCTTTAAGTGTTTTTTTGTGTTTCCTCTTTAAGGGCTTCTACCTGCTTACCTGTGTTCTCCTGTATTTCTTTAAGAGATTTATTTATGTCTTTCTGAAAGTCCTCTATCATCATCATGAAAAGTTGTTTTAGATCCAAATCTTGATTTTCCAGTGTGATGGTATATCCAGGAGAATATTGGGAAAATTGGGTTCTGATGATGCCAAGTAACCTTGGTTTCTGTTGCTTATGTTATTGCACTTGCCTCCTGACATCTGGTTATCTTTAGTGCTACCTGCCTTTGATATATCTGACTAGAGTCTGTCCTTCTTGTGATCTTGTGTCATCTCTTTGCTGGCAGATCCAGGTGGGAAGAGAGAATCTGGTCCAGCCATGTCTGTCAGGGCTGAGCACGATGGCAAGTGTTGATGTCGCAAGAGAAACATACCTGGCCAGGAGTCTTCTAGAAGTGGGAGCTCACTTTATTAAACTAGGCACTTGCTTATATAGAGAAGGCAAGGAGGTGAACACTTAGCTATGTGAAGAGATGACATAGAAGTTGGGGAAGTGTTATGCAGGATGAGGAGTAACTGACAGGGCCACTGGCAAAGCTTCACATCAGAAATGGTGGGGCAGAGGCATGGCCAAACAGGTCTTGCTGAGTCAACCCGATCTGGAAGTAACTGAGACAGATCTCAAAATTCAAGCCAAGCTTAAGCTTTCCCACAAGGCCACAGAAACTGGAACCAGGCTTTGTACTCTAGGCCCAAATCAGGGCCAAAATAGGGCCCATCATCTCCCCCATTTGTTTTTATAATGAGCATGTTACATGGCTTCTGTCTTAAGTTGTCCCCCACATGGGGATCTTACCTGTCTCTGGATACCATGTGTCACATTGGCTCAAGTGGAGGTGCTCCACAACCTGTCTTAGGTTGTCTCAGTACATCTGAGATCATACCCATCTCTTGTCAGGTGAAGAGCTAAGGAGGGGTGCTCATAGGCAGTGAGATGTGTAGAGCCTTGCTCAGAAGGGGCAAGTCTTTGGTAGTGGACCTCAACTAGGTGAAGATGGACCACTTCTAGCCTCTGATGGATAAATTGGGTGAGCTTACTGAGCACACAATTTCTGACAGTCTAGATAAGGAGAAGATGAAAGGGGCCAAGGAGGCAGAAGAAATAGGGTAATAGGCCACGAAGTTCAGTCCAAGATGTGTTCTCCTGGAACTCTCTTATCCTCCTTTACACTCAAAGGAATGGCTCCCAACAGTTTTTGAGAATCTCTTGTACTCCTCGGGGGGGGGGGTCATTGAATCCTCTCTTAGTCAAGATGGGGAGCAGCATCCATATCATCAGCAGGGTTGTTTTCTTGATCATCGTGGTCTCCTGAGGGAGAAGCACGGGAGGGGAGGGTTCCTTAGGGCAGGTGAACTCCATGGAAATGTTATTGTCATTATCCCCTAGTTGAGGTATATACTTTATGTCTCTGGCTAGTATCCAGATTTGTCTTTTTTTACTTTGTGGAAATATGTAGTCGAATCCCCTCCCAGCTCTTAGGAGTGGGTCGGTTGTCTCCAGACTCTTGTCAGTGAGTCCCTCCTTCTAACTTGTATCAAGCTATAGGAGATGGAGATGGTCTAATGTCTGAAATGGAGACAACTGAGGATTTTCTTCTGAAAATTTTTAAATATTTAAAGTGAATATTGCCTTTTTTAGCTGATCATGTGAGGATAAAGACTTCTTTTGTTTTTGTAAATGAGGCTTTAAAGCTTGATTTTTGTCTTTCAACAATTGCTTGTCCTCTCAGGTTGTAAGGGATGCTCATAGTGTGGGAGACCTTCCACATATGGAGAAACTCTGAAAAAAGTTTGCTTGTAAAACATCTGTTTTCATTTGATCTGGAAGTCCGAGAATGACAAAACATTGAAGCATATGGCTCATAGCATGTTTAGATTTTTCTCTGGCATGGGCCAATGCCCAGAACACATGGGAGAAGGTATTAACAGTCATAAATATATATTTTGGCTTCCCAAATAGGGAATAGTAAGTAACATCGAGCTGCTAAAGATTATTAGGGTGGAGCCCCTGGGGATTATTTTCCTTTGTTTGGAGGGAAGGCGCCTGGAGAAATGGTTGGCAAAATGTACAGGTACACACTATCTTTTTAAGGTCTTTAATTGGTACGTGTGACAGTTTGTGTATAAGGCCATTCCTGTTGAGATGGGTCAGTGAGTGGAACTGTGTGGCCTCAGAGACAGTATGACACTGTAATATAGAGGCTAGTTGGTTAGACTAGCTACTCCCTTGGGATAAAAATCTGGGGAGGTTTTGGCGGCCTCGAAGATCTTGTATATAGATAGGGCTTTGTCTCTGTGTAAGTAAGGTGCAGGCCTGTATCATCAAGGGAGTGATAGGATTAGAATCTACCTTAATAGGAGCCTCAATTAAGTTGGGGAGCAAATTTACCACATACAGGCTATCATAAAACAGATTGAAAGGCTCAAGCACAGAATCTAGCACCATTACTACCACAAACATTTCTTTAAACTGTGCAGATCCCTCAACAACATGAACATCTGATTTTATGGAGGTAGGCAGGTTGCCCTGTCTAAAGGGGGGATACACAACAATGGAGGATCCGAGGAGCCCACCATTGGTAAAGACAGTGGGATAATTTGGATTGGGGCTATAAAGAAAAAGTCTAGGGGGCCTCCACTCAAGTCTGGAGAAGGAACTCATCCACTTATGTGGTCCAAAATGGCAATCAATTTCACCAGGGAAGCCATCTAAGACAAGAACAACCTGGCTATTGTTCTGTGTAACCAAAGGAAATCTGCATTTTTAAATAGGGTAATAAGGGCAGAAGGCTCTGCCCCAAAGAGCCTAATGGAAAGATCTCTCTCCTTAATGATGCAATCGGACTGCTGATTACCCATAGAATAAACTCGAGGGGCCCCTCTCATCAAAAGATGGATTCAATGGATGGGTTTGCCTTCCTGGCCAAGTAGCATGGTACACAGCATTTCTCTAGGGAAAATATATAAAATACGGGGTCGTTTGGGATCATACCATTTAAGGGTTGTGGAATCTATGGATTGTTGAATCTTGTTCAACAGATGGATATGATCAGATGTCAGCACTATAGGGGTGGAGAGGTCACTTTCTTTAAGGAGGTCAAACAATGGTGTTAGATCTTCTGTGGCAATTGAGATCCAAGACCTCATCCAATTGATTTCTCTTGTAACTGTGGGAGGGTATAAGAATCTTTAATTTGAAATTGAGGCTTATCATGGGACACAACATCCAAGGACAACATGGAGTCCAGGACTATAAACTGTGCCAGCCTTTGAACCTTTTCAGAAGCCACCCAAAAATTATTATATTCAAGAATGGAAAGACTCTTATTGGTAACACCTAAAGGTCTGAAAAGCTAAGGGCACCCAAAATAATGGCATCCATATAAATGTGAAATAAAACACTGGAATCACCAAAAAGGATGAAAAGGTATTAAGCATATAATATTGACACTTTGGGGGAGCTATTGGCCATGCATTGGGGAGGACTGTCAACTAAAATCTAGAAACAAGCCTGCCAAAATTAATGGAAGAAATAGAAAAGCTAAACTTCTCACAATCTTCAGGATATAGGGGGATAGAGAAAAAACAACCTCTAATATCAATGATTGTCAAATAATAAGTGCTGGGAATCACTGGGATCCATGGTATTCCCCTTTGGGAGCTTCCCAAGAGAACCATCCTTTCATTAATACTCCTCAAATCATGTAGTAGCCTCCAATACCCATTGGCCTTTTAAATCACAAAGACAGGAGAGTTCCAGAAGCTGGTAGAGGCCCTGAAATGTCCTAATTTTAATTTTTGTTGTACCAAAAGGTGTAATCATTGTAATTTTGTGGCAGGGACAGGCCATTACTCAACCCATATGTGGTCCCCTGGTTTCCAGTGGATCTTTGATACTGGAGGCCGAGCAGTGGCCTTTAGAATTGGGGTTGAGAAAAAGGGCATTCATTGTTGGCACATATTCTCAAACTCAAGATAGCCCCTATAATTTGGAAACACCATCTTTCTCTGCTCAAAAGACTGTTTATGATCAGTTGTAATAAATGCCTCAGCCTCCCCAAGTATATCTTGGCCCAGAAGGCCCTTAGGCCAGAAAACACAAGAAGATGCACTTCACCACTATAGTCACCATGGTCCTCCCAGAAGAGCCAGGAGGTGGTCTCCCATGAGGTCGATTGTCCTCTAAGCCAGGCTCGGGTTTGTCCTCAAGTCCCAAATCAGGGCCAAAATGGGGCCCAACAATTTTGGTTGTTTCAGAACTCCTCAGAGTCTAGCTGTCTCTGGGATCCTGTGATCCTAGACCTTGGGTGTGTCAGAGCTCCTGGCAGTCAAGCTGCTTCTGGTTTTTTGAGATCCTGGTGTGACCAAACTCCTTGGATCCTGTGATCCTGTGATCCTAGACATGTTAGGGCACCTGGCAATGGAGGTTCCTCTGGGTCTTGTGGGACTGGCTGTGGAGTGTACACCCAAGGACTGCTCAGGGCACCTGCCCAGACCAGAAGTAACCTGTGCCACTGGTCGGGTGGAATTCCTGTGTCCCTGTGTCCCTGTGTCCCTGTGTCCCTGTATCCCTGTATCCCTGTGTCCCTATGTCCCTGGATCCTGCTGGTTGCAGTTAATCCTGGTGTTGGGACAGATGTTGTATCCTCCTCAGCTCTGATCTTATGATCCTGGGCATATTAGAGCACCTTGGAGTGGAGTTGCTTCTAAGTGTTGTGGGACAGGCTGTTTGAGTTTGTGTCCAAAGTCTGCCCAGGGCACCTTCCCAGACTGGAAGGAGCTAGTGACACTGGTCAAGTGAGGTTCCTGCATCCCTGGATCCCACTGATCCCAGTTACTCCAAATGTTGGGACAGATGTTGTGTCCTTCTTACCTCTGATCCTATGATCAATATAAAACAAATCTTAACAATTTCAGAAAGATTGAAATAACTCCATGTTCTATCTTATCTGACTATAATATAGTAATGCATAAACCGAACTGCAAACAAATCTTTAGTACCAACACAAATTCATGAAAATTAAGAAACTAAGTGAATTAGTGAATAAATAATGTGTCAAATAAGTAAATTAAATCAATCATTAAGTAAATTAAAGAAATCATAGAACTAAATGAAAATACAACTTATGGCATATATGGATATAAGTCCTAAGAGGAAAATTTACAGGTATAAGTACCTATACTAAAAAAATCAGAGAACACAAATAAATGACTTAGTTATTCAATTCAAAAGTTTGGTAAAAGAAGAAACAAATCCAATTTTTCACATCTGGGCTGACAGAGCTCACGATAAGGACCATAGACTATTACCAAAAAAAAAAAATAAATTCCTCCAAAACTCGGCATAAGAAGCTTCCTTCAAGATTTTATTTATTTACTTATTTATTTATTTATTATTTATTTATGCATGGGTGTTTTCCATGTGTATTTTTGTGTATTAAGTATGAAATATGCAAGGATGCCAGAAGAAGTCATTAGATTCCCCTAGTTCTGGAGTTACAAATGGTTGTGAGTCATCACGTGAGTGCTGCTAATTAAATACAGTTGTGCTACAAGAGTTGCAAGTGCTTTTAAAGATTAAATCATCTCTCCAATCTCTTGCTTCACTATTTTTGTATAAAAATATATATATATCCTTGGGAGGAAACAAAATCCCTCTGGTTTTAATTGCAGGAAAAAGGAACAGACTATGTTTAACTTCATAATTTCCTTTTTTGTTAGTATTAAACACTTCATTAAATAGATACTCATAACATACAGCATTATACAGAAAATGAATTTTTCTGTAAAGATAACACATTAGAGAATATCCATGTTTCACTTATTTATTCATTACACTTTATATAAATCAATTACATATGATCCAAAATGTACCTTTGTCAACACTAAAATATGTATAATGCACAAAATAAGCAATGCACTATAATAAATAAATAATAAGGTTTTTAAAAGGAACATGAAACCAAGAACCTCACAGTGTGAGATATTTCATCTTTATGTGTGTGTTTGTGTGTGTTTGTGTGTGTGTGTGTGTGTGTGTTGGAGAAAGTTCTTATAATTAGTTCTAAAATATCTTGGAGAAAATATTAAATAGAAACTAAAATTAGACATAGTAATAATTGATTTATAGTAATTACCAACATTCACATATTTTTTACCCACCTTAGACAAATTTAAATTCTCTAACCAACTCAATGTAATAGACACTTATTTTACTGTGTGAACAAAAATTTCTATAAAGAAGCTGTGCCTGACTGAGAACAAAAAGCTCCTGGAAGGTGTCTGTGTCTACAGAGAATGACAGTTTGAGTGGAATTTCACTCCTGTGAAGAGATTGGAAATTTACAGGTTCAGAGATTAATTACTTCCTCATGGGCAGGTTTTAGCTGTCCACCATAGCCATTCTTTGGCCCAGTCTGTATCTGAACTAACATCTTCTCATAATATTACTTTAAGATTATTACCCCATGTTACCTTCTTCTCTCTTCTCCTCATTTTTTTTTCTTTCACTTTGTGATCCTTGTCAGACCCCAGGCCAGGGAAACGTAAAATGTATCTATGTCTCTTTTGCAAAGTTATTGCTTGTCAGCATCTTTATTCACCAATCACAGATAACTTGAGGGGCAAGGTCACATAACACAGTATCACCTGGGTCTACCTGTAGTCTCTGGGAGCAACCAGCATTTAGCATAGCAAAAAAAAAAGCCTCAAAAACAATGACTTCAAAATAAACTATCTCTTATTCCCTTTAAGGTGCAAGCTGGAGCTACTACAGTGACAGATGCATATACTTATGGTGAGTGATGAATGAAAATGTTAAGAATTGGCAATGATATGCATAAAGTTAAGAAAAGGCAATCAGTAATTTTACTCAATCAACCTGGTTTTCAAGTATAGAACTCTATTTTCAATATAGTTTACAATATATATATATATATGCCACAGTGCATGTGTAGAAATTAGAGAACAACTTGCTAGGTTAAGTCTTTCCTTCCACTATATGGATTCAGGGACTGGAACACACAGTAAATTTATCTATGAGGATAGATAGGGAGAGAGAGGGGAGATAGAGTTAAAGTGACTATAAATGGTTAATGAGACTGTAGCACAATTCAAGCACTTTCAAGAAGTCCAAGTAAAAGAAACTAGGGAGACAAGAGATGTGAAAAGACAATCTATGCAGGAATGTGATAAGGAATGCAGACCACAGAGGAGAGTCAAGGTTATAGGCTTGAGCAGAGCTGTAGAAAAAATAAAACTGTCCAGGACCATGGAAGCTATAAATAGAGTCCAAGGATGTGTTCAAAGGGACAAATATGCAGATGGATAGATGGTAGGATATTCAAGTGAATCATGTCATCAATGGGAACTTATGTGAGCTAAAAAGCCCATGGGACAGTTGGGACAGCTATCCATAGGGCTCCTGCTACACACTCCCAAATAATTTAGAGTATTGTACAACCATATCTCAATAGGAAGGGTTTAATTTTAAATAGCTGATCTATTTTTTTGTGGGAGCTGTATATTACTTGGTGTTGGAGTGCCTTTTTAAATTTTAGTTTAATTCAGATCTAATTTAAATGCCTCTTGTTTCTAAATGAGTGCATGACAATTAGTAGTTTTGGTAAGTTCTTTTTTCCTTCTTTATTTGCACCCAAAACAGGATCAGGTTTGTTCTTTGTGGCTTATTGGAATATTCTCTTGTGGATCAGGATACAAATAAGAGGAGTGACTAATGCTTTGGTAGTTATTTCTGACTATCTGCCTATTCTCTCTTCCATTTCTTACCATCAGATCATGTATCTGGCCTATTCAGAAAAAGTTGCCATAATAAATTTTGTGTTTGTTATTGTCTACATTTTCTAACCAAGTTAAAATTAGTGGAGAGTGAACAAATAGCTCGTGCCAGGGTGCAGATTGTGTCTTTTACTTCATTTATCAAGTTGTCTGCTACTGTCTTATCAGTGTCTTCTGGATCTTCCTCATTTGCTCATGCCGTCTAGATCCATTCCTGCCTGCAACTAACTTTTTCATCTGTATTTGTTATTTGTTAAATTATGAAAGGCAAAAGCCACATTTTTTTTAAAAAAATTGTTTATTCTATTTATTTACAGTTCAAATGTTATCCCCCTTCACTGCTTCCCCTCCGCAAACCCCCATCCCATGCCCCCTCCCCCTACTTCTATGAGGGTGCTCCCCCATCCACCTCCCCTACTCCTGCCTCATCACCTTAGCATTTCCCTATACAGTGGCATCCAGCTTCCATAGGACCAAGGGCCTCCCTTCCCATTGATGCCAGATAAGGCAACCCTCTGCTACATATGCATCTGGAGCCATGGGTCCCTTCATGCATACTCTTTGGTTAGTGGTTTTGTCCCTGGGAGCTCTGGGGTCTCTAGTTGGTTGATATTATTCTTCCTATGGGGTTACAAACCATCTCTGGATGTGACTACTTATCTTCTTTTTTAAATGTATGGTGTTTTCATTTTAAACAATGATATGATTCCTTTACATTTTTTTTTTTTTGGTTTTTTGAGACAGGGTTTCTCTGAATAGCCCTGGCTGTCCTGGAACTCACTCTGTAGACCAGGCTGGCCTCGAACTCAGAAATCCGCCTGCCTCTGCCTCCCGAGTGCTGGGATTAAAAGCGTGCACCACCACTGTCCGGCATACACTAAATTTTTAACAAGGATATTTGGTATATATACTGAATGTTTGTGGGTCATATGGCATAAACTCACTGTTCTAGGCTGTGTTGCAGAGGGCATCTTCTGATGTATAAAATAATTAACCTTATAACAGAGGTTATATATTTATCTTAGAAAAAGTTTCATGCAAAGCTCTTGATTATGTAAGAATTATAAACTTAATGGTAGTGTATTGCATGTGGGTGTACACTCCCCACTGTGTGTGTGTGTGTGTGTGTATATATATATATATATATAGAGAGAGAGAGAGAGAGAGAGAATATATGTTGAATTTTATTGTTGAAAATAATGTATATTGAAAGTAAATATATGTTCTTTATTGCTATTTATTGCTATTTGTTAGAAGAAAGGGAATACCTGACTGTATGAGAGTTTAAGTGCAAGTATGCTGTTTGCATAAGAACTACACTCCAAAGGACCATTGCCTCAGAAAGAAATATCAATGTCTCTTGTCACACACCCTCTTGTTCTCATACCCCTGCCAGGTTGAGCATTTCTCTTTGAGAAATGATAAAGCCTTCTTCTAGGGTCTAGAAGTGGGTGGTAATAGTCTTGTGTAGAAAATGTCCACTTTAGCTTTCTTTCTTTCTGAATATTTACAACCTAAAACGTGCATTTTTATGGAGACTGTTCCTATGGAAATTAAACAAAACTCCTGATTAAGCTCTATATTATCTGCCTCCTTGTTATCTGCATGTAATGATTCTGTCTTCTTGATTGGCTGTATGAAATAGCCCTGCCTCACTGTTAAAGTCTATATAATAAACATGCTGATCTTCCAGGGTGTTGAGGTTTCTCTATCAGAAAGCCCAGTTTACCTGAGTCTAACATTTCTTTTTGTCTGTGTGTCTGATTTTTCTTCTTTGCCTTGCCATATCAAGTAATGTAAAAGTCCTTGGAACCATCTAAGGACTCTGCGAATATTAACCAATTACTTTTAAATATGTCTGTTTTAATTGGAAGTGCATGCATACTAATACTTTGCATTGGTGGTTTTACTTATGACTGGCCAGCAGAATATAATACAGTGAATGTGGAGATTTTTCATTTGTTCTCCCTTCTTATATCTTGTTTTCATTAATATACATATAAATTTTAGAAACAAATAGATGAAATACATGGATTTAACCAGTTTTCACACCCAGCACTAAAAGTGAGTTTTATTTCACTGTCCCCTTTCTCTTTCTGTTTCTTCTCTATAGATGTTTCAGTGTCTTATACTTGTTCCCTGAACTCTTGAAACTCTCTTTACTTGTCTTATACATTTATCATCATAGAGATGAAAATAAGCCAAAAGTTTACTTAGTCTGAGTTACATATTTTACCTTAATGAATAATGAATTAAAAATAGAAAATTCATACAAAATGTTCCATCATCATCCAAAAAATTGATGATTCTGACAAATTCTTACATTTATAGGATGGGGTCAAAGGTTATGAATATACATGAACATAATGATTAAATATTTAAAACTTGTAATTAAAGTTAAGATATTAGTAAAATATGTATGATTTCCTTAAGCTTCATATTGAACTGGATACCCAGTGGTCATCTTATTATGGTTGTGTGTTGGATAATTTTCTGTCAGTTTGACACAAGGTAAAGTTGTCTGAGAGATGGACACCTCAGATAAAAAAAAATATCTCCATAACATCAGGCCATAGGTAAGACTGTGGGGTATTTTTAAAAACAGTTATTGACAGTGGTCCCAGGCCCTTTGAGTGGTGCTATCACTGGACTGGTAGTCCTGGGTTCAATTAAGAAAGCAGCCTGAGGTAAATACAGGGAGCAAGCTGGTAAGCAGCACTACATCATGGTTTCTGTTTCAGCACCTGCAACCAGGTTCCTACTCTCCTTGAGTTCCTGTACTCATGTCTTTCAATAATGAATTGTTTTATGGAAATATGAGTGAAATACATAATTTCCTTCCCAAGTTGCCTGTTGTCATGATGTTCCACCACAGCTAAAGTAACCCAAAACTAAAGAGGCTAAAACATCCAAGTGTTCTGGATCAAAATGCTGCAAATAAACTACCAAACAGGAAATTAAAGCACTGAACCCTAAAATATGTGCCACTATTCTTTTCCTTCTCATCTGGAATCTTACACTATGACAGCAATCTTGTAAGCCATTTCCTAACATTTGCATACACATAGTTGCTCTATGTAATTTCCAATCCAATTTGGATATTCTCCGAGTAAAAAAGGAACATTAATACAATGGAAAAGACAGATTCATTAATCAGAAATTGTTAAAAGAAAAGGAGATGATAAAGAAGAATATCAAAATTATTTGTCCCAACTATATCTAATTATTTAATTTCTCACTGTATAATGTGTGATAATGTAAGACATCAACAAAGGAAATTCACATTTATGCACATATTTAACATATAATAATTACATCTGTATAATAGAAAGAAATATTCACATAAATATAATCCATGGCATATCTTCTTTTTCTGTAGAAAAAGAAGAGAAAACCATAACCTACAAGTACTTCACTAATAGATTATGGATATTGGCATACCCCATGCTCTGTAGTAGGTTGAAAAAGCTGACAGAAGAGTCTCTAGTTAAATAGAATTAATCAGCCAGAAGTACAAATGCATTCACTTGTGTCTAAAAGAAAATAAAAAGTATATGAGTCAGTTCAAACAATGAAAACACTTTTATTTTATATGTGGAAGAGATAGCATTTTCATTTACACCTTCAACTGAAATGGCTAGTGGGAGGAGAAGGGGGAAAAGGTAAGAAGATTAGGTAAAGGGGGCAGAAGAGAAGCCCAGAGGGCCAAGAGAATGAATGGAGATAAGTAGCACCTGGGGATGAAAGGTTGGAGAGACACTCTAGAAAGTACCAGAGACCATGGAAGTAAGAAACTCTAAGGACTGAATGGAGATGACACTAGAAAAATGCCCAAAATTGAGAAAAAAAAGAACTTGAAGAACCTACATTCAGTAGATAGACAGGGCCTCAAGTGGAAGGACTGTGGAAAGATCCACAGTCAAAATTTCTGACCCATAACTGTTCCTGTCTAAAAGAATTGCAGGGACAAAGAAGGAGAAGAGACTGAAGGAAAGGCAATCCAATGACCAATCAAACTTGGGACCCATCTCATGGTAGAACACCAAGGCTTGACGCTATTACTGATGCTGTGGTGTGCTAACAGACAGGAGCCTGGCATAGCTGTCCTCTGGGTGGCCCGATCAATAGCTGACTAAAACAGAAGCAGATATTTACATGCAACCATTGAACTGTAGTTGGGGACCCCTATGGTTGAATTAGGAGGACTGAAGAAGCTAAAGGGGTGAACGAACCCATAGGGAGACCAGCAGTCTCAACTTACCCAGACCACAGGGAGCTCCCAGAGACTGAGCCACCAAACAGGAGCATATACATGCCAGTCTGAGGTTCCTGGCACAAATATAACAAAGGTCTTTCTTGTCTGGACTTAATGGGAGAAGACACATCTAACCTCAAGAATTGAGACCTTGGAGAAAATGGAGGCCTGGAAGGGGGTAGCACCCTCTTGGAGGTAAAGGGGGAGGAATGGGATGAAGAAATATGGGGAGGACTGAGAGGGAGCAATGATGGAAATGTAAATAAATAATACAATAAAAATTGCAAAAAAGGAAAAGAAACGAAAAGAAAAAATGCAGGGACAAAAATGGATCAGAGATTGAAGGAAAGGGCATGCAGTAACAGACACAACTTGGGATCAATACCATGAGCAGGCACCAAACCCTGACACTATTACTGGTGTCATGTTGTGCTTGCAAACATGAGCCTAGTATGACTCTCCTCTAAGAGGCTCTACCAGCAGTTGACTGAGACAGATACAGATGCTTATAGACAATCATTGGGCTGACGTTAGGGACACCTATGGAAGAGTTAGGGAAAGAACTGTAGGAGCTTAAGGGGATGGCAACTCCACAGGAAACTCAACAGTATTAACTAACCCAGATGCCCACAAGCACCCAGAGTCTAAGTCACTAACCAAAGAGCATGAATGTGTCACTGGCACGTATGTAACAGAAGACTATATTGTCTGCCCTCAGTGGAAGAAGATGCAGCTTATCCAGTAAAGACTTGATGCTCCATGGAAAGGGGATGCAGAGGGAGAGTGAGTTGTGGGTTGGTAAGGGGATTGGAAGGTGGGCCGGTTGAGTGGGTGAGGAAGCACAGTCTTATGGGCAAAGTGGAGGGGAGAAAGGGTAAAACTCTTAGAGGGGAAACCATGAAGGGGAGCAATATTTGGAATGTAAATAAATAAAATAACTAAGAAGAAATAAATAAAAAGAAATAAATAAATTAAATCTAACAATTCATATTATACTCCTACCCACAAACATCCACAGAGATACATACTCAAAAGAAGGTTTCACTAAATGCCTGAGCATTCTAAGCCCAGTCAACTTGATGAATGAAATTAACCAGTACAATGAACTTGTTAACAACATTTTTCCCAATTTATTTTGCCAAAAAAGATTAACTAAGTAGAAAACACTTATATTTTGACCCTAAGGTTTTCTTTTTTAATTGAACTCATAGTCCTTAAAATGTTTAAGTCACTAATTGAAAGTGCACATGAAATATTTATGATGAAGTCTATTTTTGGTTTAGTTCAATAATAAGCCTCATAATTCAAATAAAGACAAAAATACACTAGATAACACAACTTCTTAAATACTATTAAATAAGTGAAACCTATAATACAAAGCAGAACATAAATTAATAATGCATGTCCTTTAAAAAGTTACATTCTGATTATGAAATTTTTGCTTTTGAATTTTGTGTAATTTCTTAATTAGATACGTGTATGTGTGAATGTGTATAGGCATGTTCACACAAGTGCAGGTACCATTGGATGTTACCAGAGGGTATCAGCCACTGGGAATTTGACGTTAAAGGCAGCTTTGAGATGGTCTACATGGGGTTTGGGTAACAGATTTTGAATCATTTGCAAGAGCAGTATCCTTTCTTAACCACTAAGGCAGCTGTCTAGCCCCATGAA
Source organism: Rhynchomys soricoides (assembly GCA_019843965.1). Classification (NCBI taxonomy): domain Eukaryota; kingdom Metazoa; phylum Chordata; class Mammalia; order Rodentia; family Muridae; genus Rhynchomys; species Rhynchomys soricoides. Next base: position 678,882 of record JADRCH010007214.1, read on the forward strand.
AATGTAAATTTGTGAACATCTATCAAAGAGCTTTGTATTTTGGTTAATATGCCTTTGGGTCATTTGCTACTTGAAAGATTAGAAGCACAAAGATAAAACAACAGTGCAAATTATCAGGTATTTACCTGAGTATTTCCTCATTCAGAATGAGTTAAAAGAAAATAGTGGTTACGTAAGCAAATATGTATGTTTGTGTGAATCTGATACAAACACACACACACACACACACACACACATGCAAGAAAAGAAAATATTAAGATTAGGTATGGACCTCTCCCTGCACAATCAACAGATTGTAAACCAAGGGCTGACACTGTAGGTCTCTGATAACTAGTAAGAGGAATGCTATCTGATATATGTGTCTAGCCCTGAGGAAAGACGTGACATGTGAACTGTCAAGAAGGTCATTAATTGATAACTATCTAAACCTGATTTCAGGAGACTTGTACTTTACAAGATTCCTATTTTACAGAAGGCTTTCTGACAAAGAAAATGATATACTCTGTGTCCCCCCTGTGATTCAATATAAATGGCCCTATCATTCAAGTAAACAAACAAAATAAAATTGCCCCTCAACAAAGATGTCCTATCCAAGAAACTTAGCAATATGAATAAACCTACCAAAATTAACCCAGCACATTGGTATCTCTGACCATTGCTCATGCTTACCCAGTTTGAAAGTGTTCTTCTTCACAATGGTCCCTTAGGATATTCCCATCTCTTATCCCTTGAATTCATGCTTTCCCACACTCTAAAATAAACTCGCTCCACTTACTACACTGCAATCTGAATCTCACCTGAATTCTTTCCATGGCTTTTGTAAGTAACAAGGAGTCAAAGAGAGGCCTACGGAAATACACACAGACACACACACACACACACACACACACACACACACACGCATGCACGCACACATGCACATACTCTATTCATATGTTCTGCCACTTTCAAGATAATTTAAACTATTATGGAAAAGTAATCTGCTGTGTAAAACCTATTTCAGTGAATGTAATGTAAAATATATAAGACTAATAATGATGAGATTTAAAAAAAACCTATCAATGGAAATTGAAAGATAGTTTTAAATGTGTTAAACCTGCTTATATAAACATTTTGTCTATGCATGCTTAAAACTCTGAAACTCTGACTAGTCTCTCACATATGCACCGTAATGTGTTTATGTGTTTATAATTCATTACCAAAATAACCTGCAAAAGCTATAATGTATATATATATATATATATATATATATATATATATATAGTCTGTGTGTGTGTGTGTGTGTGTGCACAAAACGAAGTGAAATGATAGACCTAATAATGCAAAGTTTATTCAGACTGTGGAAATGAATGATGCTGAAAATCAGGTACTCAAATGCCATTTTCTTCACTAGGAAACATTTTGTTTTGTTTTGTTTTCTGTTTTTGAAGTACATATCTATCACTTCACCTCTCTGTTCTGTTGTCATTGCATCAGAAGAAATATTCTAAGTATTTTATACCAAATCACAGCTATGGTTTTTAAAGACTCACTGTCAGGTTTAATACGCTTAGTTTACTATGCCTGAATTTTGCAAATTTTATTTGCTTTAAATAGCCACTTTTACATCCTTTACATCTCTACTATATCAGCCATGCATCAGGATAAACAACATGACATAAAAGAGCAGAAGGCACAGTTAAGATAGGATCATTATGCAAATAGGTTATGGCATGCTTTATATGAAAACAGCTTCCCTAAAGAGACCTAATGGGATGACTGACCTATAAAGCATTTAATTTGTTGTTAGCATTTCATTTAATTGTCTTGTAGCTCCTCTAGGAATAAAACTTTTAATTGTAAAAACTTCTAAATGACACAATGCTTAATTCCTTTTCCTGTAACTAACAGGTTCTCTCACTGTAGAATACAAAATTTTATACTATCATTTCATAGATGTTCCTGTGTAGGGCTTTTAAATTCTGAAATAATGAAAAGATTTAGAGTAGTTATGTAGATCACTCTTTAACTTCTAGAGTTTGCTTTAAGAAGTGATTGCCTTATTGATATGCACATAATCCTCTTTTCTGTGACAACAAAAATGAATAAAGAAGAAGAATATCAAGGGGATATTATTATTTTTTATTTAAAATCATTGTGGATCTTTTACTTTATAATGGAATACATATTGTTGCACAGAGCTTATTTTTTAACATTTGATGATGAACAAGATGGTCATTATGTGGGGGATAAGAATGATAAGGCTCTCTCTGAATGTTAATCAAAGTTACTTTAGGGCTGTTAAAGTTATTTCCACAAATATTTTATCTGCACTTCCCTAAAACTGTTTGAGTTGTTCTGAAAATGTTTTCACAGTTAATAGAGAAACTCAAAGTTATTTGCAACTGGAATTGTGTGGGTATCTGTTAAAGTGCTAAGGTTTATGTTACACAAGAGAGTAATATCTAAAATTTGGCATGGGTAGAAATTCTTATAGATGTCTTTCTTATTTATGGCTGAACATTCATAGTCACTTACTTTCAGCATTTTGACCAGTTATCAATCTTTATTAACCACTACTCACTGCCAAAAGAAGCCACTCTGACCAATGTTGGAAGCAAACAAAAAATCTATGAGTATAAACATAAATATTTACATAGCACTTTAACAGCATGGCCATTTAGCACATGAACCATAATATATTAGGCTGTAAGGCTTCTGATTTTCTTAGTCATGTGCTCTTGACCAGGCTTAAGGTACAAGTAATGAAGCAGTTTCAGGCTCATTATGAGGTCTGCACTACAACCTTTGGATAAGATCAAATATTGCCTCTGCTCTTAACAGAAAGTGGCTGGTTACCCCCATATTTATAATGCTATGATTACACCTGTGGATACATCTTCCCTGGCAGTTGGACATTGTAGCATAGAGAGTCCAGGGCTTGGTAAGACTATTGCTATATTTTCACCCCTGTGACCTACATCATACCTTCTCTTGCTATGTAGGCTAGCCAGCAAAGGAATAGTCTCCTGGTTACCTAGTGGTTGATTTCTCAAAGCCTTGCATAATAAGTGACTGTTTTCTTCATCCATATGTTTATACCATCTTATTACATCATGGAACAAAACAGTTGCAATAATCTGCATTATTTTTTGTACCTCTGGAATCTCTGTGACTGCTATTGAAATTTTCATTTAATAATACATTTTCTGAGAGTCGGAGCATCATTGCTTTTATATGTATGGTATTGCTGTCCAAATTCCTCATATATATTTTAAATAAGCTTACAAACTAAATGAAAAAAATAGATGGAAACAATATAAGAGCCGCAGGTGAGCAAGAGAATTTTCAAATGTTAACTTCTGGATATGACATGGTTATTGTTTTCATCAACCCACAGTAGTTATGGTTCCCTGCACAAGATCAAGTTAGTTAAAAAAAAATAGCATATGTGAGGAAGAGGTTCAGAATCCTTCTACCCTAGCCAAATGGCTATGGACAATTGATGACTGCTATTAGAGAAAAGGTCTCTCAACTTTGGAAATATAACTGTGTTAGGTTACCTAAGCCCAAGTGCATAGTGCCATATCCAATACACATACAGACAGCACTATAAAAAAATCACATGAAATCTGTAGGAAATGGGGATGGGAACTAAGGAGAATTACAGAGATGTAATGGTAGATGAATATAATAAAAACATATTTTGTAAATATATGAAGTTTTAAAAGACTAAAATATATTATTTAAAATAAAGTAAAATGTTACATGAGTTTAAAAATTTTAAAAACCTCCCTTGGTAATTTTAATATGCCAACAAGTTTGAGAAAAATAAAGTAATTACTTGAATCCAGGTATTTAGTTACAGCCTCAAATTTAGATTATTAAACATCAACTAAATAGTTGCTTATTAATTAAAATCACCTGTTTGGAAAGCCTGCTAATTATGTTACAGTCCTGTGGACATCATTTTAAAGAAATAACAACATTGATTTGCATCATCATATGAATTTAGTTAAGTATTTATTTTGTGTCAACAAAATAAAACAACAACTCCTCCTCACCATAAAAACAAAACCCAAAAGCAAATAAAAGTATTAAACGGGATAAATATATAATTTCTTTCTATATTCTTTAATGTTTTATTTTGGGGGAGATACAATATTAATATATTCATAAATCCTTTCTTCTAACAATCATTATTTCTTTTAGCTCATGAACATATTTGTAATGTATACCATAAAACATTGCTTGCAAATGGTTTAATCTGATTTCTTTCCTCTATTCCTTTTTCTTAGATAATACTTTCATATTTATTTGTTAAACAGGTTTTTTATTATTATTTTAAAACATTATGGAGGGTTTCTCATAACTACTCTTAATATTAGTGTCTCTACCAAACTCAATGGCACATTACTATTATTTACTTCTTATTTATGCATTCCTATGTTCATTTATATGCCACAGGAGTGGCCAGGGGTGGGGATCCCAATGCTGGTTAAAAGCTCTTTTCAAGTGTTAGCTTTTGAATAAGCAATTTCTGCTCAATGTTCACATGTTTAGGGCTTGGCTGTCATTAGATCGACTTTGATAATAGGCTATAATATGACTTAGTCAATGTATTAATGTGTCCAAAATACAATGCAATCTTTAAGGAGAGATTAAAGAGTAGGAGGCTTGTATTTGGAGAAACTGGTAGGGGAGTTACTCTGGAATAAGGTATCTGCATCTCCATTTCCTTTATCTCTCATTTTTAGATGTAAAGATGCAAGCTATTTTGCCCCCTTATATTCTCCATGTTATGATGTTCTGCATAGCCCCTAAACCAGTCACCTAATCATAGAGCAAAAATTTTGAAACTATATGCCCAGGTATTATTTCCTTCTGTGGTGGTTTGAATAGGGATGCCCCCCATAAGCTCAAAGGTTTGAATGCTTGGTCAGGAAGAAGTGGTACTATTAGGAGCTTCAGCCCTATTATACTAGACTCTCAGCTCCTTCTACGGCAGCAGGTCCACTTTCACACTCTCCTAATGACAATTGACTAAACCGTTGAACATTTAACGTAGCACCAATTAAATATTTTCCTATATAACAGTTGCTGCACTCATAGTGTCCCTTCAAAGCAATAGAATATTAACTAAAGCACTTCCTTTTAAGTTGATTTTCTCATTTATTTGTCACAAATGCAAAAGAAAAATATATATGCCACACAAAATGTGCTTTAGGACTAATAAACTCCAGCAGAGTATTACTCAAGCCTCAGAGTCTATGAGCATTTATACTCTGAAATAGCTTTGCTTTAGCAGCCCAAGTTCTTTTATTCCTGAGTGCTTTTATCAAGGCCATCAGCTATAATTTTCATGTGTGGCAGTCAATGTCTCTTTGTTGTAAATTGACGAAGAAATCTTGAAACTAATACTTTCTACTTTAACCATTTCCTTCACGCCCAATAAAACCAAACTGATATTTTATTTAGGGTTCTTCCATAATAAGTTGCCCAACCCTGAAATTGTATTCATTCCTTAAGGAGTAATTGAATGGGGAGTTGATACAGTTAAATTTTAAAAAAATATTTTATTTGTCCTACTGCAATGTGATTAAAGGCATAATGGTTAAATTAATTTTTAATTCAAAATTAATCAGGCCCTTGGAAATCTATCCCTGGTTTGTTGCATTCCACAGTTCAGCTGACTTCTTAATACACCCTAGATATCACTCTGTCTAATAATAGCATGTTTTCTCTAAGCTGTTGTGTTCCTCCTCAAGGTATATAATCATGTGTGTGGCCACAGCCAATGCAGATATAAAATTGATGTCACTATGTTCCTTAACTGTATTTTTTTTCCTATTTAGATCCTCTAATTCTTAGTTATTTTCTCTAAGATATTCAATAATTCTCCAAGGCATTAAATTTTGACAAAATTATACCAGTCAAATGAATAGTATTATAATTTAAAAGAATAGTTGCAAAAACGAGGTTTTCTACTGCTTAAGAAAATGTAATTAATGATTTTTTAATTAATCATTCCATTCATTTACATCTAAAATGATATCCCACTTCCAGGTTATGCCTCCACCAACACCCCATCCCACATCTGCCTCCCATATTTGCCCGTATAAGTGTACTTCCTTACCCACCCACACTCTCCCATCCCATTCCTCCTGCATTCTCCTATGCTGGGGTATCAAACCTCCCTGGGACCAAGAGGCCCCCCTCACATTGCTGTCAGGCAAGGCCATCCTCAGCTACCTATCAATGAGATGTCTCAGGAGTTAAAGATGTTTGCTACCAAGCTTGATAACTCAAGTTTGAGTGGAAAGAGTGAGTAAACTCTACAAAATAACCATTGACTTCTACAGTAATATGGTACGCATATATCTTCTTACACACAAAGTAAGTTAATATAATTTTAAAATCTACTCTTTAATTACACAGACATACAACAACTTTGCAAGTAAAACATAAATAAAACTTTAACTTTAAAGTTCATTCAACTTTAATATGTGACTATGTTGTGGTGTAGTTTTTTTCCCTTCAAGCATAACATGTTCATCCCATTGAAATGTTGTTGTAGTGGATACCATAGGCAGTTATTTGTGGACAATAATAGGCAAAACAACACAGACATATATAGGCTTGTGGTGATAGTTATGTAGATATTAACATTCTTTAATAAAAGGAACTAGGGAGGGTTCATGTGATTCCAGTTTCTAGACACCCAGTCTTGTTTCTATACACCCAGGAACAAATGATTTTAGCTGATGTTACAGTATATATAAAGAAAATTGTTCAATGAACATTAGATTCCATGATGTAGCTTACATGCAATCAGCTTCCATGATATGTGACATTACAGTGATTCAGCTGTGTGTATCCACACTTCTGTGAGTAATACCTCCCCCAGTTTCTGTAAATAAGTCCTATAAACTCAATAGTTCACCAGATTGGACTTCAGGTGAATTTACTTTAAATTATTCTGTTATTTTTAACCTATGTGGAGTGAGAAAGATGTTTTTAACTAACCTGGAAAAATCAGTGCAACAAATTGGGACCCAGTGTGGGACAGAAAACAAGCAAGTATGAAGTTTGGAGAAGATATTTTGTGACCATTGCTGAGGATATCAAAGCATAAACTTGAGGTTGAACTTCAAAATGTTCATGTATTATTGGGGGCAATAACACAATATCTTTCCCTATGTAGTATAACATTGCGTGACTTCTGGCTATGCTAGTAGCTATATGACCCTTGTTATGGGTAGTAAGGCATTTAACTAAAGTTGAAAAATTGGGAGGTGGAGGATCACTGTGTAAAGCCTCAATATAATCTTCTTTTTCCATATTATATGGAATGGGGTGCCTGCTTGATGATTGGGGTCCACCATGTAAGTAAGGGAACACTCTGAAAATAGGTGAGAATTAGAGAATTTACCAAGGTCTGAAACAAACTCAAATGGGAAGAGATTGACAGCAAGTCACAACAGCAGTTGCATGGCTGTTATTTTGCATAATATGACATGCAGCTGAGTCATGCATGACTGGCCAGCAGAAAGTTGTTTGTATATTAAAGGAACTGCAGAAGAGAAGGAAAATGCAACTAGAATCCTTCACCTTATCATCTTATTTGGCAGGTAAATAGCATTAAAGACAGAGGATTAGATGGAGGTCAATTCTTAAGGGAAATATGAGCTATATCTCTGCTAAAGAGACTATGTTGAGATCTCCAAACTTGGCATGTTTTTGAAGTGTCAGAGATAAGAGAGAAGAAAAAGAAGTAGTAGAAGGTACCCTTCAAGTGTGACCCTTGAGGCAGATGAAAGAAATAATATTTTTAATAATTTTATCTTATTTTGTCAACAGGAATGTCTGTGTATCATACGTGTGTATGCTTGGTGTCCACAGAACCTAGAAGAGGACATTGAATTCTCTAGAACTGGAGTTGTAATTGTTTATGAACTACTATGTGGGGGATAGAAATAGAACTCAGGGCCTCTAGAAGAGCACCAAATGCTCTGAACTAGTGAAACATCTCTTCAGCTCCAAGAAATATCCTTTTGATAAAGGAGTAGGTGGCATGCATTCATAAAGGCTTGGCACAGAAAACAATTGATACAAGTGATGGATGGAATATTTTTGTGTTGTGCTGTTTCTTTCTAGTAATTCACAATAGTATCCACTTAGCTTTTGACACTTGTGACCAACTGATGTCCACTGTCTATGAAAAGTTTTCATTACATGGACAATGTACTGGTAATCTCCGAATGTCTTATAAACTTAGAACATCATCTAAAAATTGTAAAAAGAAACAAAATTTAATAGAATGTATCTTATGGGGTAAAAAGCACTCCCAGAAACCATTTTTGAATTCATCTCATCATGATAAGCTAAACACAGCAAACGGAAATAGTGAAAATGTCAGGTTTTTGTTTGTTTGTTTTGCTATTATGTCTCAAACTTGTAAATAACAATAGCAGTACTCACATCTAGTTGTTGGGACAATTAAGCTTTACCCATGATATTTTATATATTGAATTTGTTCTCTGAGACATTAGAAATGTATAAAATGTATTATAAAAATCCCCTTTACCAAATTCACAAAATCCCTTTCCCATTAGAAAGACAGCACCCCCCACACCCTTTGCTTAATATTCCTGATTTTTCCTTAAGATCTGTGATCTCAAAGACTTTCATGCTATTCTCTCAACTAACTCTCTCTCTCTCTCTCTCTCTCTCTCTCTCTCTCTCTCTCTCTC
>JADRCH010007214.1:687623-769904 GCA_019843965.1 Rhynchomys soricoides
CTCTCTCTCTCTCTCTCTCTCTCTCTCTCTCTCTCTCTCTCTCTCGTGTGTGTGTGTCCCACTGAGTTTAACCAAGGCCCTTTTTATGAGCATATATTTGAAACTCCATTAGAGCTTAATATTCTTACTAGTATGGATTTAGAGCTAAAGGCTAGAGACTACTCCTATTTTAGTTATTTCTGTAGCCATTATTAGTTCAGCATGGAATGGGGTAATATTGAGTCCCTCCCCTACCAATAACTTGTTGGAAGCATAGCATGAAGGTCCTTGAGATCACAGATCTCCAGAGAAACCAGGAATGTTAGGCATACAGGAGTGTCTTTCCAATGGCAAAGATGAAAGTCCTGTTCTACCAATCAGAAAGCTGAAAATTGGTAGTGATTCTGTGTTATCTGTTAGGCCAGGCCATATAAAGCTCCTACAACAATGATTGGAGGTAGCTGGTAATCTCAATGACTCTTAGAGCCAGATGTTCCCCAACTTCTCACAGCCAGGATAAGAGGTTGCTAATAGCTTAAATTGTATGACTAAGACCATGTCAGAATCATAAGCTAGTAGAACAAGTAACCTATTTCTAGAACATATCTTTATGAAAGAAATGCTACTACCTTGAGTTGAGTTCCAATGTAATTATGTCTTCTTGTATACTGGGATTGTAATATACTGAGAAAATTTTTCCCAAATTATAATGGGTTAAAACTCACTGACAATAAGTTTCCTATTATTAGACTCCCTGAAATCTAATACATGTTGATTAAATCAGTCCACACAAGATTTTTATTTTTATCTCTTTATGGAGTTTGCTTGCCTGTATGACAGCAGCATGGAATCCTCAATAATTGATTATTGACAGGACCAATATAGTGCAGGTTCAGGGCAGTAACCTTACCAGCTATGAGCTCATGATTACTATAGCTATACCATGCCCAGAAGATGATATTTTGAAGCCCTTCTTCCTCAGTTTTACATTTTGTGTTCTTTTTACACACTTTCCATACTATTCTCAAAACCTTATTGTGGATAATATACACATAAAAGAATGAAGCTAGAACTTTATCTCTCAGCATGTAGAAAATACAACTCGAAATGCATCAAGAATCTCAGCATAATACCTGATACTCTGAAGCTGCTAGAGGAAAAACTATGGCAAATACTTCACCATATAGGCATTTGCAAGACTTTATGAATAGATTTATGATAGAACAGAGGATAATATCAAAAACTGGGGATACTGTGAAACTAAAATGATTCTCTACAGTAAAGAAAACTGTTAGGCCAAGAAGCAACTCCCATAGTGACAGAATAGCTGACTACACAAAAAAGGAAACATCAAAACAATAACTCAAAATCAGTGAATCACGTAAAAAAATTAGCAAAGGAACCAAACAGTAAAAACTCAGAAGAAAAGGTAAAAATCGCTAGTACAATTGTAAAATAACAACAAAAATATGTTGAACAACTTTAGATGTCAGAGAACTGCAGATAAAACCAATTTTCAGATTTCATCTCTTTCATGTCTGAGTGGCCACCACCAAGAATACAAACTACAGTTAATTTTGGTACACCCTTTGGGGAAAAATGGAATTTTTACATTCTGTTGGTGGAAGAGTAAATCAGGCTTTGGAAAACAGTTGAGACATTACATAGCCATCTAGAAATAGAACTACAGTATGACCCCGTTAGCCACTATGTTATCTACCTAAAAGAATCTATATTCTACCACAAACATAATTGAAAATCTATGTTCACTGATGCTCTATTGAAAATAGCTTACATAGAGAGTCTGTCTAGCAGCTAAAGATGTGGTATATATACACAGTGTAATTTTATTCATCTGTAAAGAAGAATGAAGCCATAAAATGTGTAAGTAAGTAGATGAACTTTTAAAACATTATACTGAGTGAAATCACTCAGACCCAGGAAGACAAATGTTCTTTCTAATAGGTTATTCCTAGATTCTAATTGTTTAACTGTGTAAGTTTAATTTTGTGGAGTACTTGTGGAAGACAGAAAAAAATAAAAAGAGACTTGATGAGACTTCAAAGAAAAGGGGATAGTAGAGTATTGGTAAAAATGAAAGTGAAGAGGGGAAATACTGATGTTGGGATGGCTGAAGCACAGAAGGAATTAGGATAAAATAGCAAACGAGTATGCCAAAGAGGGGAGAGGTTACTCCACCAGACCTCTAAACTCCCTGGGGTCTCCAGTCTCTTGAGAGTGAGCTGCATCATCTCTGACTAAAATCAGACCCTGCAGTCCTCTGATGAATATTCATCATAAGCCCATATCAGCTGGCTTGTACTGCCTGGTCAGTGTTCCAGTATTTGAGAGATCTCAGGGTTAACTGAGACTGCTGGTCATCCTACAGGTTTGTCCTCTTCCCCAGCCTCTTCCAGCTTTCCCCTAATTCAGCCACAGGGATCAGCAGCTTCTGTCCATTGGTTGGGTGCAAACATCTGCATCTGACTCTTTCAGCTGCTTATTGGGTATTTCAGAGGGCATTCAGTATAGGTCCCTTTTTGTGAGTACTCCATGGCCTGAGAAATAGTGTCAGGCCTTTGGGCCTCTCTTTGAGTGGCATCTCACTTTGGGCCTGTCCCTGAACCTTCTTTTTCTCAGATTTCTCTCCATTTCCATCTCTTTTATTCTTTCAGACAGGAACAATAATGGATCAGAGATTTGACTGTGGGATGTCAACCCCATCCCTCACTTGATGCCCTGTCATTCTGCTGGAGGTTGTCTCTACAAGTTCCCTCTCCCCATAGTAAGGCATTTCACCTAAGATCCCTCTCTTTGAGTACTGAGAGTCTCTCAACTCCCATGTCACTGGTTCATTCTGGAGGGTACCCCCCCAACCTCCTACCTCCCAAGGTTGCCTCTTTACATTCTTCTGCTGGCCTTCAGTGATTTCAGTCCTTTTCCCCTACCCAATATCCGATCATGTTCCCCTCTCCATTCCCCCATCCCCTTTCCCTCCCAGATCCCTCCTTCCCCTGTTGTGGTTTGTTTCTTCTCCTTCCCAAGTGGAACTGAGGCATCCACACTTGGGCCCTTCAGGTTGTTGAACTTTTTTTAATTCTGTGGGTTGTATCTTGGGTATTTGGCACTTTTTGTTTTCGGCTAATATCCATTCATTAGTGAGTACATAGTATGCATGTCCTTTTGGTTCTGAATTGCCTCACTCAGGATGATATTTTCTAGTTTCATCTATTTGGCTGAAAAACTCAATAAGTAAATAAACAGAGAGAGAGAGAGAGAGAGAGAGAGAGAGAGAGAGAGAGAGAGAATCAAGACTGCTTGAAACATCCTTGATAGGAAAAAGATTAATTTTCACACTGTTAATTACTATTTGATACTGATGCAAGGCAAAGTAACACCTGTTTGAATGTCTAGTATGGGACACTAGAGCAAATGTTTTGGGAGCTACCAATCACTTTCTGCTTAGATTTAAAGCCCTCTAACAAGATGAGACTCATATCTAGTATCATTAACTAAGACAATGGCTGTCCTAGGGAATAACTTAATATTATTATTGTGCTAATTGGGCATAGCCATAAACTGCTCTCTATGTTCTTCTCTCTGTACCCATAAGTTAGCACCTCTCTCCGATTTATTCAGAGAATTTTCTTGCAGAAATTGGTGAATACAGACTCACAACTTGTCAATAGTTGTAGATAATGAGAATGTGGAGTGCTCAGCTCTAAATGGAAAAATTCTATCACATCCCCCAAGATTGGAACATCATGTGGAAGAAAGGATTCTAAGAGCCAGGGGTAATATACAACTGCAGCAAGACAGTGTTTGCCAGACATAACAGAGCTGTGACTTCATGCACTAGACCTGTACAAGATCCATTCAGTCAAAATCCCAACATGAGTAGATGAGGACCTCATGAATTCTGGCAACTGACTGAAGAGCTGATGGCAACTGATGCCTGCTGGGGGAGAGAGAGTTGATTTTCTTCAAGGTTGAGGCACTAAGAGGCTATCCATGCTGCAGTAGGTGGCCCTAACCCATACACATAGGCAACATCAAGAAGACTCGATGAGTTTGAAAAACAAAAGTACAAGAGGTTGAAAGTGGTGGTGAGAAATAGGGGAGGAATGTGGGAATGTGAAGGGAAGGGATGGGGAATGATTAAAACACATTATCTGCATGCATGTCAACTAACAAAACATTTTAAAAAAGAAAAAAAAATGTATATTAAAAATGTTTTCCTGAAAGTGTTAAAGTTCAATGAGGTATTTGAGCTCCTATGTATTAATTCAAAATATTTCCATTTTCTCTATTTTATTTGTTTACTAAAGCCATGAAATGATTGTGATCTACATATATAGATTTCATGACAATAAATAAAAATTCAAAAATTTTTGGAGCTGGAGCAGTGATTCTGTTGGTAAGATGCTTGTCATGCAAACTTGAAGGCTTGACTGCAGTCTATAAGATTCATGTAAAAGCCAGGGATGGTAGCACATGCTAGCCATCCCTGTACTAGTGACACAGAAACATAGGGATCATTGGGGCTGTTCATTCAGAATAGCCATATCAGTGATCCTCAGGTACTGCTCAAAAATAAAATAATGTAAATGCCTCATAACATTGACTAGCAAGTATTCTCACTTGCCACCAAGACTAAATACCTAACTTTTATCTTTGTAACTCACATGGCAGAAGAGAAAAACTGACTTGCAAGTTGTCTTCATCTCTCCATACATATGTAATAGCAATTACATACATGTACTCTATCTATCTATATATCTATCTACCCCTCTATATCTCTATCTAACTCTCTCCTTTCTATATTTCTCTCTCTAAATAAATATGTGTAAAAACAAAATAAAAATAAGTTGAAGATGAAGAAAGATAATAAACCTTGACCTCTGACATTCAAAACCACACTCATAAACAGGTATGCATACCCATCCATCCATACAACCCACATATGAACATGTATACATACATACATACATACTTACATACATATATACATACATACTTACATACTTGCATACATGAAATCATTGACACAAATGAGTTTCTGGAGTGGAATCTAATTTTCTTGCTTCTTTTCTTTTAGTTATGTTTAAGTGTCCTGAATAATTTTATACATTGACAACATTCATTATTTGTTGGTATCAAGTGCCTAATTTGTCTTATATCCATAGCATTATCAAATCTATTCATTTTAAGAAAAAAATATAGACATGCTTACTGAAGTAAAATAGCTTGAACATCTTATCCTTATAATTGATCATAAATTAAAATGACCTGTGTGGATAAGGAGCCCATGTTCTGTGGGGTGCCTCCATCTGGACTCTGGATTAGGCACAGACTACACCAAAACTCCAATTTCCAAACATATACTGGACACAAAAAGATACTTTATTAAGTATGGCAAAGGGACAAGGTGGCTGAATAATCTGAATCAGGCAGAAGCAGCAACAAATAGCTTTGCAAGTGTTAATTTTAAGAGGGAAAGGGGAATGTCTATGTTAGAATGAGCTAGGATAAGTTGGTAAGTTTTGATTATGTATTTTAATTTGGGAAGTCATAATAATGAATTTTGATTGCTGGACCTTGATATTTGAAGCTTGGTGATCAGTATCATAAATGATTTATGCATAAAAAATGACCAAATAAGTGAATACATCTTGGTGGCTAGCTTTAGGAATGTAATCTAATTGTTTAATAGCAGAGAGGGAAGAGGATAGGCCAAAGCCTTGCTAGCAGCATGTTTGTCAAACTCTGGCCTGTGTTTGCTATGCTTGGGCCTGCTAAAGCCCTTTGGATAGAGATATCATTACACTCGCTTGTATTCTGTATCTTAGAAACTTACAACTTCTTTCATATGTATGCGTGTGTTACTGCAATTTATCTATAATATATATATATGTATATATATCCATTTGATGTGTATATCACTTATATTTTAAATGTCAGTATTGCACATATGCACACATATACAAAGCATGCACTTTCTTTAATAAAGTAAGAATGATATCTTTTTTAATAACTTTTAATAAAGTTATTAACTAACTTAAAAGTTAACTTAAAATTTAGTTATTTAACTAACTTTTAATAAAGTAAGAATGATAAGAAAGACTAACTTTTAAAGAATAATACTCTGTCTTAATTGATATTGTGTTTATCATGTTAAAAAATACCTTACTATCATAGATAAAATAAATCAGTAAAGTTGGTACTGACAAACATATTACACAATTCTAATTGACTGAAAATTAAAACTAATAATGGAAAAAAATCACACTAAGAAATGCAGAAAATATAAAAGTTAAGAAAATCCAGTATGCAAACATCAAATATTAAATTTAGTATTCATATATAATAGAAGCAAGTATGACATTTACAGTTGAAATTTACAAATATAACACTATTTTCACTGAGTTGATATGCGCATATAAAGGATTGAGAGGTGGCATCATGCTTAAGTGGTAATACTGATCTTATATAGAAAGTGACTTTGGTGACAAACAGGGCAGACATCACATAACTGCCCATACACATTCAAGCTCCAGGGTAATACACTAACTCTGATATCTACAGGTACCAGCATTCATATGCAAACTTACACACACAAACACACACACACAAACACACACAAAAACACGCATGCTCGCATATGCATGTGCTCACGCACTATTAAAAATAACAAAACCTTTAAAAGAGTATATAAATATGTGTGTGTGTGTGTGTGTGTATGTAAATTTACCATTTAACCTATTGAACTTGTATAGTTCTCTGGTTATTACCCACATGCATATTGAAGAGCAAACACTAATAATATTCATTTTCATGTATTTCTCACTATTCAGAGCTATAAATTGTTATCCATTAAACAATTCTTTATTTCTCATCTTGAATTGATTTTCTAACTTATGGTTTATTATTTCCACTTTTATGTATTTGGCATTTTGTCTGCTTATTTCACTTAACACAATAGTTACATTTGTATCACTGTGACTATAATACTTGAGAAACAACTTAATGAAGGAAAGGTTTTTCTTGGCTCACCATTTCCATTAGTTTCATTTCATCATGGTAGAGATCGTGGCTGTGCCGTCATCTGGCACAGATAGCTCATTCCGTATGGCCAAGAAGCAAAGACTGAGTGCAGAATAAGGCCCTAAACTCTAATTTCCAAAGACTCTGGCTTCATGTCCTAAAGACTCTGTTGCACCCTAAAATAACATCAACAGCTAGTGAAAAATCATCCAAAATAGGAACCAGCAGGTGATATTTCAGATGCCCATAACGTCTAATGATCAATCCATAATTTATTATACATTGAAATTTCAATGTAGTTCAAATTATGCTTCACGGTATATATTACAATTTATGTATTCATTTAACAGTAAGTAAATGTTTGGTTTATTTTTCCCTTTTGGATATGATGGCAAATGCTTCCATGGTTGAGAGTATAGATATAGGTAATCTAGGGTTAGGCAGGTGACCAAGCAAATAAAAGTGCCTATTCCTAAACATGACAGTTTGAGTTCAATTCCTAGAGCCCCCATGGCAGAGATATTTAATTCTTTCAGGTTATCCTCTGATGACATAGATTGTCTTCTGACCATCACACAGGTGTATGTTACACACACAAAACCAAGCAAAACAAAACAAAAAGATGTAACAACAAAAGAAATATACTTTATTGTCTTCTCTTGTTTTAATGTTTTCACATACATAGCTAGACTAATATCTATATACAGATATATTCTGTATATAATATGTATAGCCTAATATATCATGATATAGCAATTATATTTAAATACATGACAAAAGACACAGTGTATTTGACAGAGACTATCCAAATATTTCACTTTTTCACATATTTCTCAATACTTTTTAAACATAGGCATTATCTCATTGATTGATTTAAAATTTTTTTGCATTTCTTTCCAATATATACACTGAGCTAGTCATTGTTCCACCACAATAATACAACACCTGAGATAATTAGAGAGGGAAAATGGTTAGTTTTGGTTTAGAATTTTCATGGTTCCAGTGTATACTTCATTGGCAACATTATTAGTGATTAGCTGAAGCAGGGCATCGTGTGTGTGTGTGTGTGTGTGTGTGTGTGTGTGTGTGTTTCATGGGCAGATAGCAATAAAATAAAATAAAATAAAACAATAGAGTAGCAACATCTATATTCTCACTGTCAACTTTTTGGATATATCTGCAATAATCCAAGTTCTTCCTGCCGTGTCTTATCTTTTCAAGGTTCCACAAACTTCTAACAGTGGCACAGTGAGATTCTAGCCTTAAATATATGCACCTTTGAAGGAATTTAATAATCCAAGCTGTTGTATGAGCTTTATAAGAAAACAGAGTCTATTCAAGCTTTTCCTAATTTCAAATTGAACAATTTGCCTTATTATTGTTAAGCTTGGGAGCACTCTCTGTTTTCCATGTGTTAATTTGTTCATGAGTGATCAACTAAATATATTTTCTCTTGTATAGTGGTACTTTGCCTATTTTCTCTCCCACTCTCTACACTGCTAAACTTCAAGGCCAAGGCCTCCTACTTACTGGGTGAAACTTCTACCACTGACTTTTCTCTCTAGCCCCAATTTTTTTTTTGCACCCTTGACAGTGTCCTATGACAAATTTTCCAATTTTGTAAGGGATCATTTATCTATATTTTATTATTATTTAAGAATTTGGTTTTATATCTATTGTCACAAAATTTTCTCCCATTTTAAAGCATGCATTTAAGCTCTTACATTTAGGCTTCTCATGCATTTTCAATTATTTTTGAACATAAAATATTACGTATACTTATGAGGTTGAGTAAGATATTTTAATACATGTATGTAATGGTTAATAATTAAATAAGGATAATTTATATTATCTCTATCCAATATTTCCATTTTATTGTGCTGTAACTTTTAAATTTCTTTCTTTTGATAAATTATGAAATATACAATAAATTATTGTTAACACATGTGTGGTTAATTTATTCTTTTAATTTTTATTATTATTGTTATTATTATAATTATAATATGATATGTGTATATGTATGTTTATAGTCATATATTATGTGAACACATGACTAGGAAAATATATGGAGATCAGAGATCACTATGTGGAGGTAGTGCTTTCTTTCCTACTTTATATAATTTCTAGAGATAAAACTTAGTTTTCTAGGCTTATGCAACAGATGCCTTCACCCACTGATACATCTCATTAATTCCATATAGGGTTAATTTTATATGGTGTGGTGGTTTTAATATGCTTCTCCTAGGTGTGTCATTATTGGGAGGTGTGACCTTATTGGACTAGGTTTGGCCTTGTTGGAGGATGTGTCACTGTGGACATGGGCTTTAAGATCCTCTTCCTAACCATGTGAGAGCCATTCTTCTCTTAGTGGCCTTCAGTTGAAGATGTAGAACTCTTAGCTCCTCCTGCACCATGCCTGCCTGGATGCTGGTTTGTTTCCACCTTGATGATAATGGACTGAATCTCTGAACACGTAAGCCAGCCCCAGTTAAATGTTTTCCTTATAAGAGTTGCCTTGGTTATGGTGTCTGTTCACAGCAGTAAAACTTTAAGATCTATGGTATAAGGTAAAACTCCAAATTCATTATTTTCCATGTAGGCTACTTTTCTCTCTCTCTCTCTCTCTCTCTCTCTCTCTCTTGCTTTCTGTGTGTGTGTGTGTGTGTGTGTGTGTGTGTGTGTCTGTTTTATGTGTATAAGATACATGTCCTGTGGTGAACATATAGAAGTCAGAGAACAGCATAGTGGAATCCGTTCTTTCCTTTCAGCTTTCTTTGTAGGTTCTGAAGATTGAATTTATTTCACCAATATGCACAAAAGCCATCTTATTGGCCACTCAAATCACTTTTTGGCAACATTTTACTTTTCCTCAATCTGATTTTGTTCCTTTATTTGTGTGTTTGTTTTATTTAGAAACAGGGTCTCACTATGTACTCTTGGCTTTACTTAAGCTCACTATGTAGACCACAATTGCCTTGAACTCACAGAGATCTGCCTTTCTCTGCCTCACAAGTGTTTGTATTAAAGACATGTGCCATCACATCCAGTGTCACATTTCATGCTTAGTATAATTCTTCAGTATACTTTTAACTTAAAAATTTTTAAATCTCCAACTTTGTCTTCATTTTAAATATTTATTTCTTAACTATTCTTGATCTATTTAGATTAGCATTAAAATTTTGGGATGATTCTATTTCTGCAAAATCATTACTGGGATGCTGACAGCAGTTGCACTAAATTTGTATATTGCTTTTGCTGCAGTAGACATCTTAACAATACAAATATTCTAACCCCTAAGAAAATAATTATTTATCTACTTATTATATCATTTAATTTCTTTAAATTAATCATTACACTTTTTAATGTACTCATTTCTTACCACCACAAATGTATCTCTAAGAATTTTACTGTTTAATGACACTGTAAATGAAATGCTCTTAATTTCCTTATTAAAACAGTCATTGTCAGTGTATGGCATCATACTAATTCCTGTGTGTTGCTTTGCATCTTTCAACTATGCTGAATTTATCTATTAGTTACTAAGATTTTTGTGGAATATTTCAGACACCTACACCTTTCTACACCTAAAATATCTCATCTATATACAAAATAATACAAAAATTATTAATTTTAAGATTCTTTTCCATTTTAGATGCCTGTTCCTTTCTGAATGCTATGGATGGAATATCTAATACTACATATAATAGAAGAATGTAAAGTGGCTGCAATTGTCTTGTTCTTAAACTCAAAGAAATGACTTTCCATAACTCATCTTGTTACTGTTGCATTTTTTTCACACTGGCTTTTATTGTATCAAGACATTTTAAAAATACATTTCTATTTTCTTAAGTGATTTTATAATGGAAAGTTTTCTTCGTTAGTCTGTTTACCATGCTATAAGAAGTATCTTACATTCAGTGTTACTATTCTTGTAAAGTATAATCTCTCATTAGTTTTCTCAGAATCCCAAGATGATTTGAACTTAATTAAAAATTCTCTAGGATCTTGATATTCTGTAAGCTATTAAGGACAGAAGAAGGCAACCCATTCCTCTAGAAGTCAGAATTAACAGAAGGTTTGGTTACGTTTTTTTCTTTAAAAGTTCTTAGTATCTATACCACATGGGCTGGTTGTAAAAGGCAGATTTTATCTATCTATTGATCTATCTATCTATCTATCTATCATCTATCTTTTTTCATTGGGAAATCTCAATAGCTAGCCATATATTTATATCAACATGTAGCAGGAGGGCAAGGAGGACCAATGTTGAAGAAATTCATGGAAATGCCTATTGACTCACTGGCCAGGGAACAAGATAGGATAACTGCAGATGTTCACTTCTCCCTCTTCTCCAAATCCAATTACTCAGTCTAACCACCAGGCCTTGTAAAGACTACCTGCTGTGGACTTTTCTAACTCTCTGCCCCTATCTTCAGGAGACTTACCAGATGGTGGTAGACAACTCTGTTTCCTCCCTCTTGTGAAAAGTGATATCCTTCAGCCCAATTCTGTTCCTAAGAGTCAGCTACCCATACATAGAAACACATTTTACCTGCAACCTCCACTGGCCACACTTATCATTATCAAAGAATATTTTCATACCATATAAAACATAGCCTCTGTACTCTTCTAAGAAGAAGAAAAGATACAAGAAAGCAAAAATCAAAATATCCATTCAACAAAAACAACACCAGATATCAGCAATTAGAATTATAATAATTCTAAACCAAGAGGTCTGGATGCTAATGCAAAAACAGAATAACAGCCAGGAAAATATGTCTACAATACAGCCCAGAAACACTCCTACCAGTAGGCCTTGAGAAATGCTACATAGCAGAAGCACAAGACAGAGACCTGAAAATAGCCTTTATAAATATGTTAGTGGTACTTAAAGAAGAAATTAGTAAATCCATTAAATAAATCTATGGAAACATAAACAAGGAGTGAAAAGAAATGAATAAAAGAGATCAAGACCTGAAAGTGAAAGTAGAATAAAGAAAACCTAAACTGAGGTTAAAAATAGAAATGAAAAAAATTGTTACTAACAGAATACCAGAAATGGAAGACAGAATGTCAGGCATTGAAGTCATGTTGGAAGATATGTATACCTTGGTCATAGAAAATGTTAAAGCTAAAATAATTCCAGGCATAAAATATGCAAGAAATATGCCACACTATAAAAGAACACCTAATGGTGTTCTAGCCCAGAGTACCATGAGAACTCTAAAACAACTCAAGCTGTTGCCAAGATACAAGCTACTCTCCACAAACTAACAACAAGGTCCTGTTATTGAAAATCTCATCTACATGACAAGCAGATCATACAGTAATCAAGCCAGTGCTTATCTAGAACCTTTATCCCTACTGGTTAGTGTTCTTGGTATCAGAGTGCACAATGCATGTTACCAAAGGAGAAATGTAAACAGGAATCAAGCTACAAATCCTTCAATCAACAGTGATATCTTGATTGCATGATAAACTGGTGCAATGGTTGCACAAAGTTTGTGGGAATAACTAACCAATTTGTGATTAGATTTAAGATTTGTTCTATGCGATGTAACTCATCCTCAACACTGCATGGGAGACCAAAACTCTGAAACTAAGTAGGTCAAGAACATAGGGGTAAACAAAATACTTCTGTTCTACCAAAGGGACATAACAATATAGTGACTCCTAACAACGTTTTGCTATACTCTTATCTCTTTGTTCAGGGCTCAGGGAAATCAGGAGAGTGAAAGAGCCAGAGAGGATGGAGAACACTGAGAAAATACAGCATATTTGACAAACATATGAACCCACAGAGAATGAGGCAGTATGCACAAGGCCTGCAGATGGGGTCCTAAGCCTGAAAGAAGTGGAAACTTTCCTAACCCAGAAGCTATCTCCAATAACCACTTGCAAATGAAAATGTAGTTTTCTCCAATGGAGCCTCACTGAGGGAACAAGCTACTCTTAAGGGTAGGGCACATGCCCAGGAGTGGAGAGCATACCGATAATGAACTAAATGGTTTCTATGGAGGTCTCATAATGATGTGTTGGGGCTTTGTTTAAATTGTTATGTAAACTTGTATTTTATTGTATTTCATTATTTTTACCTTACAAGTTTATATAACAAATGTATAATGTATTATGGCTTCTAGTTTTTTCTTCATGGGAATACTAAGTGTGTGAGTGAATGTACTCCTGTGTCTATATCTGTTTCTTATGCCTTTACCTAGTGTGTTTTCCTTCTGATTGTGTTTGTTTGCTTGCTTTGTTTTATACTACTCATATTTATTTGTCGTTATTGTATCTTTATCTATTTTGTTTTCTTTTATTATCATCCCTTAGATGTCTGTTTTCTTTTTTATTTATTTTTATTTTTTATTTTTCTGATTATTTACATTTCAAATGTTTCCCTTTGTCCAAGTCTTCCCTTTGGGATCCCCCTACTCCATACCCCTTATCCCTGCCTGTATGAAGGTATTCCCCCATCCACCCAACCACTCCTGTCTTCCCTACTTGGCATTCCCCTATACTGGGGCATCTAACACCTTCAGGCCCAAGGGCCTCTCCTCCCACTGATGGCCAACAAGGTGCTCCTCTGCCATATATGTGGCCCGATCCATGGGTCCCTCCATGTGTATTCTTTGGTTGGTGGTCCAGTCTCTGGGAGCACCGGGGGCTCAGGCTAGTTGACACTGTTGCTCCCTCCATGGGGCTGTACTCGATCTTTGACGAAGGAGCTAAAACGCTACAGTGGAAAAAAAGACAGCCTATTTGTTTTCTAAAGAGAGAAAGAAAGGCAGTGGATCTGGATGGGAGGGGACAAAGGGAGAAACTAGGAGGAATAGAGGGAGAGAAAATTATATTTAGAATGTATTGTGTGAAAAATATTTTCAATAAAATTAAAAAAATAAAACAGAGAGAAATGTCTTTTTACTTCAATTTGTAACTAAAAAGATTAAGAGAAATATATTGCCACCAGAGATGGCATGTTGCAGAGGTACCCCACAGTAACTTGGAAAACCATATAATATTCATTAGGATGCAGAATCAACCTGAAACTGTGTGGATGCTGAGGTAAATAGTGAAGAGAGCATTTAGTAAACTTACAAAAGAAAAAATACAAGTTGTTGTATAGGATGAATAATTTAAATAATATAGGATATTCACTATCCATTTTAAAAAACTAAATAATTGTATTTATTTACATTTCAAATGTTGCTCCCCTTTCTTGTCCCTTATCCCTGAATTCTTCACCCTATTCCCACTCCCTTTGCTTCTGAGAGTATGCTACCCCACCAAAACCTTCCCTGGGGCATCAAATCTTTACATGATTAATCACATCCTCTCCCACTGAGGCCAGACAAGGCAGTCTTCAGCTATATAAGTGCCAGGGGCCATGGACCAACCCATGTATCTTCTTTGGTTGGTGACTTAGTCTCTGAGAGCTCTGAAGGGTCTAGATTAGTTGATTGTGTTGGTCTTCTTATGGATGGGGTTACCATCCCCTTCATTTCCTTCAATCATTTCTCTAACTCTTCTATACTAGTCCCCAACCTCAATCCAACGTTTGGCTATAAGTATCCACATTTTTCTTACTCAGTTGCTCGTAGAGCCTCTCAGAGGATAGCTAGGCTAGGTTCCAGTCTGCAAGCACAGCATGGCATCAGTAATAATGTCAGGATTTGGTGCCTGCTCATGGGATGGGTCCCAAGTTTGGTTGGCTTCAGGATGGTCTTTCCTTCACTTTCTGCTCCATTTTTGTCCCTGCGTTTCCTATAAACAGGAACAGTACTGGGTCGAGAATTTTTGAAGATGTTTGGATAGCCCCATATCTCAAACAGGGGCCATGTCTATCTACTCAAGGTGGTCTCTTCAGGTTCTATATCCTTACTGTTGTACATTTTGACTAAGGTCATTGCCACTGAGTCCTGGAAGCCTCTCACATCTGAAAGTCACCCTCCCCACTGCTACATATTTCTGTTCATTTTTTTGGCCTTCTGAGCTTCTCTCCTGTCTCCCCCCATACATGATCCTAACACCTTCCCCCACCCCTCCTACCCAGGTTCTTCTGTCCCTCTGCCACCCATGAGTATTTTGTTCCCCTTCTAAGTGGGATTGAAGTATCCACACATGGGTTTTCCTTCTTATTAAGCTTCCTACTGTCTGTGAATTGAATGATGGGTATTCTGAACATTTTGGATAATATATTCTTATCAGTACAAATACACCTTGTATGTCCTTTTGGGTCTGGGTTACCTTACTTAGGATGATGTTTTCTAGTTCCATCCATTTGCCAGCAAAATCCATGATGTCCTCAATTTTTGATACATGAATTGTATTCCATTGTGTAAAAGGGCCACATTATCTGTATCCATATTTCAGTTGACAGATGTCTGGATTGTTTCCAGCTTCTGGCTATTACAAATAAGGCTGCTATGAACATAGTGGAGAATGTGTACTTGTGGTATGGTGGGGCATCATTTGAGATAAGCCCAGGAACATATACTAATGTTATGATCTTATGTCTGACGTGTTCTCTTTTCAGATTTAAGAATTGGGAAATTTGGGCTATGAAACAGGAAAGGAGTTTGCAACAAAATTTGTGTTATAAGTTTTAATCTTACAAGGGCTCCATAGCCAAATAGCACCGGGAGAAAGCTAGCTGCCCATGAGCGTGGAAAAGCCCTCAAGATGAGGGCTCCTGACACAGGGCCTGACAAATAGCCAGGAGGTAAGAGCCTTTAGGTTTCTGTGGCAGGAGTCCTCTGCCTGGGCCAACAGGATTCCATAGCCAAATAGCGCTGGGAGAAAGATGGCCTCCCAGGAGTGGAGATAAGACTGACTGCTCAGTGGGACCCACCTGGAATACCCAGGTAGCAGGAACTGAGGAACAGGGATCTGGTTTCTTTCAGTGGATGGAGAGCAGATCCTGTGACACAGGGGTCCATATTCAAATAGTGCCAGGAAAGAGCTGGTATACCAGGAGTGCCGACATTCCTTTAAGCACAGGCAAGACCACCACTTCTTTTCAAATTCACTGGACAAAGAGGGACCACAGCAGAGCCATCAGGACCCAGGAAACAAGGGTCAGCTGGGGATTAGATCCTTCTTGTTTCTGTCCGCACCTGAGAGCTGACCCTGCACCACAACTCTCCAAACCCAAATTCTTCTCAGAGAGAACTGGTCTTCAAGGAATATTGACACCTAGGTTTGCAGGAAAGACAAGCCCCAGTCAGAGAGAGAAAGACCAGCTAACACCACAGATAACCAGATGGAAAAAGGCAAGGGAAAGAACACACGGAATAAAAACCAAACCACCTTGGCATTATCATAACCCAGCTCTCTCACCCCAGCAAGCCCTGGATACGCCAACACACCAAAAAAAAAAAAAAAAAAAGACTCAGATTTAAAATCACATCTCAAGTGGATGATAGAAGATTTTAAGAAAGAAATAAATAACTTCCTTAAAGAAATACAAGAGAACACAGGTAAACAACTGGAAACCCTTAAAGAGGATACACAAAAATCATTAAAGAATTACAGGAAAACACAATAAAGCAGGCAGAATTACAAGAACACACAATCAAAAAATGAACAAAACC
Source organism: Rhynchomys soricoides (assembly GCA_019843965.1). NCBI lineage: Eukaryota > Metazoa > Chordata > Mammalia > Rodentia > Muridae > Rhynchomys > Rhynchomys soricoides. The sequence continues at coordinate 704,237 of JADRCH010007214.1, forward strand.
ATTCACAAATTAGAAACAGAAATAGAAACAATAAAGAAATCACAAAGGGAGACATCCCTGGAGTTAGAGAACCTAGGAAAGAAATCAGGAGTCATAGATGCAAGCATCACCAACAAAATACAAGAGATGGAAGAGAGAATCTCAGGTGTGGAAGATACCATAGAAAACATGGACACAACAGTCAATGAAAACACAAAGTACAAAAAGCTCCTAATGGGGATATCCAGGATATCCAGGATACAATGATAAGACAGAACCTGAGGATAATAGGTATAGAAGAGAGTGAAAATTCCCAACGTAAAGGACCAGTAAATATCTTCAACAAAATTATAGAAGAAAGCTTCCCTAACCTAAAGAAAGAGATGAACATAAATATACAAGAAGCCTACAGAATGTCAAATAGACTGCACAAAAAAAAAAAATATCCTCCCATCATATTATACTCAAAACACCAAATACAGAAAATAAGGAAAGAATATTAAAGGCTGTAAGGGGAAAAAGGCAAAAAACATATAAAGGCAGACCTATCAGAATTGCACCCGACTTCTCACCAGAGAATATGAAAGCTAGAAGATCCTGGGAAGATCTCATACAGACTCTAAGAGAAAACAAATGCTAGCCCAGGCTGCTATACCCAGCAAAACTGTCAATAATCATAGATGGTGAAACCAAAATATACTATGACAAATCCAAATTTGCACAGTATGCTTCCACAAACCCAGTCCTACAAAGAATAATAGATGGAAAACGCAAACACAAGGAGAAGAACTATACCCAAGAAAAAGCAAGAAAGAAATCTTTCAACAAACTCAAAAGAAGATAGCCACACAAACATATAAACAACATCGGAAATAACATGAAGCAACAATCACTATTCTTTAATATCTCTTAACATCAATGGTCTCAATTTCCAAAGAAAAAGACATAGACTGACAGTCTGGATCCATATACAGGACCCAACATTTTGCTACATCAAGGAAAGGCACATTCTTGTTAAAGACAAAAACTACCTCAGAGTAAAGTGCTGGAAAACAATTTTCCAGGGAAATGGCCCCAAGAAACAGGCTGGAGTAGCCGTTCTAATATCGGTTAACATGAACTTCCAACCAAAAGTCATCCAAAAAGATAAGGAAGTACACTTCACACTCATCAAAGGAAAAATCTACCAAGAAGAACTCTCAATTCTGAACATTTATGCCATGAATGCAAGGTCTCCAACATTCATAAAAGAAACTCTACTAAAGCTCAAAGCACACATTGCACCTCAAACAATAATAGTGGGAGACTTCAACAACCCACTATCAACAATGGACAAATCCTGGAAACATAACTTAAACAGAGACACAGTGAAACTAACAGATATTATGAACCAAATGGATTTAACAGATATCAATAGAACACTTCAAAAAACTTATACCTTCTTCTCAGCACCTCATGGTACCTTCTCCAAAATTGATCATATAATTGGTCACAAAACAAACCTCAACAGATATAAGAAGATTGAAATAATCCCATGCCTCCTACCAGATCACTAAGGAATAAGGCTGGTCTTCAATGGCAACAACAACAACAGAAAACCCACATACACATGCAAGTTGAACAATGATCTACTCAATGATAACTTGGTCAAGGTAGAAATAAAGAAAGAAATTAAAGACTTCCTAGAATTTAATGAAAATGAAAGTACAACATACCCAAACCTATGGGACACAGTAAAAGAAGGGTTAAGAGGAAAACTCATAGCTGTGAATGCCTCCAAAAGGAAACTGGAGAGAGCATATACTAGCAGCTAAACAACACACCTGAAAGTTCTAGAACAATATGAAGCTAAAACACCCAAGAGGAGTAGAAGGCAGGAAACAATCAAATTAAGGGCTAGAATCAACCAAGTAGAAACTGAAAGAACTATACAAAGAATAAAGAAATCCAGGAACTGGTTCTTTGAGAAAATCAAAAGGATAGATAAACCCTTAACCAGACTAACAAGAGGGCACAGAGACAGTATGCAAATTAACAAAATTAGAAATGAAAAGAGAGATATAACAACAGATTCTGAGGAAATTAAAAAAATCATCAGATCCAACTACAAAAGACTATACACAACAAAATTAGAAAATCTGGAGGAAATGGACAAGTTTCTAGGCATATACCAATTACCAAAGTTAAATAAGGATCTGATAAACCATCTAAACAGTCTCCTAACCCCTAAAGAAATAGAAGCAGTCATTAAAAGTCTCCCAAACAAAAAGAGCCCCGGACCACATGGGTTCAGTGCAGAATTATATCAGACCTCAAAAGAAGAACTAATACCAACACTCTTCAATCTATTCCACAAAATAGAAACAAAAGGAACACTACCCAATTCATTCTATGAGTCCACAGTTACACTGATACGAAAACCCCACAAAGACCCAACAATAAAAGAAAACTTCTGACCAATTTCCTTTATGAATATCAATGCAAAAATATTCAATAAAATTCTTGAAAACTGAATCCAAGAACACATCAAAACGATCATTCACCCTGATCAAGTAGGCTTCATCCCAGGGATGCAGGGATGGTTCAATACCTGGAAATCCATCAATGTAATCCACTACATAAACAAACTCAAAGAAAAAAAAAAAACACACATGGTCCTTTCATTAGATGCTGAAAAAGCATTTGACAAAGTTCAACATCCCTTCATGATAAAAGTCTTGGAAAGATCAGGAATTCAAGGAGCATACATAAACATAGTAAAAGCAATATACAGTAAACCAGTGGCCAACATCAAATTAAATGGAGAGAAACTTGAAGCAATCCTACTAAAATCAGGGATTAGGCAAAGCTGTCTTCTCTCTCACTATTTATTCAATATAGTCCTTGAAGTTCTAGCTAGAGCAATTAGACAACAAAAGGAGGTCAAAGGGATACAAATTGGAAAGGAAGAAATCAAAATATCACTATTTGCAGGCCATGTGATCATATACATAAGTGACCCGAAAAATTCCACCACATATCTTCTACAGCTGATAAACACTTTCAGCAAAGTGGATGGATAAAAAATTAACTCAAGCAAATCAGTAGCCTTCCTGTACTCAAAGGATAAACAGGCTGAGAAAGAAATTAGGAAGATGACACCCTTCACAATTCTCACAAACAATATAAAGTTTCTTGGTGTGACTCTATCCAAACAAGTGAAAGATCTGTATGACCAGAACTTCAAGTCTCTGAAGAAAGAAATCAAAGAAGACCTCAGAAGATGGAAAGATCTCCCATGCTCATGTATTGGCAGGGTTAATATAGTTAAAATGACCATCCTACCAAAAGCAATCTACAGATTCAATGCAATCCCCATCAAAATCCCAACTCAATTCTTCATAGACCTAGAAAGAGCAATTCTCAAATTCATATGGTATAACAAACAACCCAAGATAGCAAAAATTATTCTCAACAATAAAAGGACTTCTGGGGAAATCAGCCTCCCTGACTTCAAGCTGTACTACAGAGTAGTAGTGATAAAAACTTCATAGTATTGGTACAGTGACAGGCTGGTAGATCAATGGACTAGAATCGAAGACCCAGAAATGAACCCACACACTTATGGTTACTTGACCTTTGACAAAGGAGCTTAAATCATACAGTGGGAAAGAGACAGCATTTTCAACAAATGGTTCTGGTTCAACTGGTGGTCTACATGTAGACGATTGTGAATTGATCCATTCCTATCTCATGAACAAAGCTCAAGTCCAAGTGGATCAAGGATCTACACATAAAACTAGATACACTGAATCTAATAGAAGAGAAAGTGGGGAAAAGTCTTGAACACATGGGCACAGGGGAAATGTTCCTGAACAGAAGACCAATGGCTTGTGCTCTAACAACAAGAATCAAAAATTACAAAGCTTCTGTAAGGCAAAAGACACTGTAAATAGGACAAAACTGTAACCTACAGATTGGAAAAAGATCTTTACCAATCCTATATCCAATAGTGAGCTAATAACCAATGTATACAAAAAACTCAAGAAGCTAGACTCCAGAGATCCAAATAACCCTATCAAAACATGTGGAAGAGAGCTAAACAGAGAATTCTCAACTGAGGAAACTCAAATGGCCGAGAAATACCTAAAGAAATGTTCAACATCCTTAGTCATCAGGGAAATGCAAATCAAAACAACCCTGAGATTTCACCTCACACCAGTCAGAATCGCTAAGATCAAATGTGGCAGCAGATGTTGGTGAGGATGTGGAGAAAGAGGAACATTCCTCCATTGCTGGTGGGAATGAAAGCTGATACAACCTCTCTGGAAATCAGTTTGGTGGACCGTCAGAAAAATGAACATAATACGACCTGAGGACCCAGCTATTCCACTCCTGGGCATATACCCAGACGATGCTCCTACATGTAATAAAGACACATGTTCCACTATGTTCATAGCAGCCATATTTATAATAGCCAGAAGCTGGAAACAACCCAGATGTCCCTCAACAGAGGAATGGATACAGAAAATGTGGTACATTTACACAATGAAATACTACTCAGCTATTAAATACAATGACTTCATGAAAGTCACAGGCAAATGGATGGAAATTTGAAAATATCATCCTGAGCAAGGAAATGTAGTCACAAAAGAATGAACATGGTATGTACTCAGTGATAAATGGTTATTAGCCCAAAAGTTCGGAATACCCAAGAGTCACTTCGAAGTAACTATAGGGCTGAGTGTGAGGTCCCAGATGGAGGACTTGGAGAGGGGACTGAAGGAGATGAGGGAGTTTGCAGCCCCAGGGAGGTAGCAACTGTCCTGACCCCTTGATGCTCCTGGAGACTGAATCACCAACCAAAGAATACACATGGAGGTATCCATGGTGCTGGCCACATATGTGGCAGAGGAGGGTCTTGTTAAATATCAGGGGAAGCAGAGCCCCTTGGGCCGGAGGGTGTTAGATCCCCCAGTATAGGAGAATCCCAAGGAGGGAAGACTAGAGTGGATGGGGGGGGGGATACCCACATAATGGCAGGGGGAAGGAGGAGGGTATGGGGAGGTTTCTAAGGGGAGACTTGAAGAAGGAAAAACATTTGAAATGTAAATAAAGTATGAAAAAAATAAAAATGAGTGATTAAAGTTCAACTAAAGCTAAACAGCTAGAGTACAAGGGAGGAGAAACGGAGCTAGAAATAATTTTTAAAGTCCCCATCTGTCTCAAAAATGCTGCCTACAATGAATGTAGTATGCAATGAAAGCTAAAAAAAAAAATGTCTGTATCTACTCAGCTCTTCATTGGATGTCATCTATACTTTAGTACTTTTGTACCTGGATTGTTTCAAAAGTAAGGCATATTTTATAACTGATTTCAAAATAAATTGAACAGTTATCAAAAAACGTTTTAATCTTTGAAGCTATATTTTAACTTACTAGGGCCTTAAAAATCATTTTAACTAGTTATCTATGTAACCTTATTTTATCAAGCCAACTTTCAAACACCAAAGGCTTACTTATATTTTTACTTACCCCTTTTTAATATTTATTCTTTCATCCTTTTATACAATCCAGTCTTCATCACCCTTCCCATTGCCACCCCGTAACTGCTTCTTATCCCATGCCTCCTCCACCTGCCCCCGTCTCCAAGAGGATGTCCTTACCCCACCAGACCTTCCCACTCCCTTGGGACACAAGTCTCTTGAGGGTAGGTGCTTCTTCTCTCATTTAGGTCAGACCAGGCCATCCTCTGTTATATATGTGTCAGGGGGCTCATTATCAGCTGGTGTATGCTACCTGGTTTGTGGCTCAATGTCTGAGAGATCTCAGGGGTCCATGTCAGTAGAGACTGCTTGTCTTCCCATGAGGCTTCCTTCTTCTACAACTTCTTTCTGCTTTCCACCAATTCAACCACAGGTGTTCCCAGCTTCTGCCCATTGGTTGGATACTAGTATCTGTATCTGATTCTTTCAGCTGCTTGTTGAGCTTCTCAAAGGGCAGCCATGCTAGGCACCTGTCTTCAAGCACACCACAGCATCAGTAAAAGTGTCAGGCTCTGGGGACTCCTTTGAGCTAGATCCCAATTTGGGCCTGTCACTGGATCTCATTTCTCTCAGGCTCTTCTCCATTTTTGTCCCAGCAGTTTCTTCAGAGAGGGACAATTCTGGGTCAGAGCTTTTGACTGTGGGATGGCAACCCCATCCCTCCACTTGATGTCCTGTCCCTCCCTCCACTGGAGGTGGGCCTACAAGTTCCCCTTCCATACTGTAGAACACTTCATCCAAGGTCCCTCCCTTTGAGTCCTGAGAGTCTCTCACCTCCCAGGTCTTCAGTATTCTAGAAGGTCCTCACAACCTCTTACCTACCTCCCGAAGTTGCCTGTTTCCATTCTTTCTGCTGGCCCTCAAGGCTTCAGTCCTGTTTACCACCCCACCAATATCTAAACATGTTCCCCCTTCCCCTCCCTGTCTCATCTCCCACCTAGGACCCACCCTCCCTCTGCCTCCCATGACTGCTTTCTTTTACCTTCCAAGTGGGATTGAGACATCCTCACTTGGGTCCTTCACCTTGTTAACCTTCTTGAGTTCTGTGGATTTTATCTAGGATATTATATATTCTTTTGGCTAATATCCACATATTAGTGAGTACATACCTTGTATTTCCTTTTGGGTCTGAGTTACCTCACTCAGGATGATATTTTCTAGTTCCATCCATTTGCATGCAAAACTCATGATGTCCTCGTTCTTATAGTTGAGAAGTATTCCATTGTGTAAACAAACCACATTTTCTGTATCCATTCTTCTGTCATGGGACATCTGGGTTGTTTCCATCTTCTGGCTATCACAAATAAGGCAGCTATGAAGAAACTGGAACACGTACCCCTGTGGCATGTAGGGCGATCTTTTGGCTTATTTCTTAATATACAAATCATCTATGCTTAGTTTCCTGTAAAGAGCATTGTGAATATGAGGAATTAAAAACTATAATTAAAAGAGCCGAATTTTTACTTAACAAGATATCCCATTTTAATTAAAAGAGGATACTTAGTAATTAAGTACATGTATTTGGTCAATTCGTGTTTTTAAAGCAATTTTTAACATTCAGTAAAATCTATTTCTAATTTGTAATAAATAAACCATGTATGTTAAGTCTTTTGTGTTCCTCAAACTAGTCAAGTATAAATTAGTGTGTAGAATTTGATTTTGTAATTGTATAAAATCATGGAAGTGTGTTTATTTTGTATTGAAATAGTATATGTGTGTGTGTGTGTGTGAGTGTGTGTGTGTGTATTTTATTTTGCCTATTGAGCCACATTCTGTAAGATTATGCGTAAATCATCTAGAAATCCAGGTCCATTACAATGCTTGCGGAATGTGAGGTTTATTCAATAGTTAAGTTTAAATTATATTTAAAAAAAAAACCAAAAACTATTTTTAACCTTGTATCCACTAAAAGTAGCACTGTATGCATCTCTCTATGCTTATTTATATGCTTACATATTTATTATCACTCTCTTAAAATCACAATTCTTAATTTCTTATACTGGCTGGTAAGTAAAACTGACAAAGATACTATGTATCACTTGTTACTACTCCCTGGGATACTCCTAAACATAAGATAATTTGTTTCTTTCCCAGATTTTTCTCTTTAAGTAAAATCTTTAGAATGACATGTGATTTTGTTGCAGGAATATAGGGAGTCAAGTGTGTACTATCAAGATTAAGGTATGAAACAGAGCAATTTGTAGAAAATATCTGAAAGACCTTTCTTTGGAACTGAGAATTGTGAAAAAGCAATCAGTATACAAATTTGTGGAACACGAATGGTATATTAATATCCTATGAAGGATCATGTCCCTGGAAACACAGAGTTTTCCCCAGTTTTTTTTCGCAGTTCACTAGATTCTTCTTATTTTGCGGAGCACTTTCCTGCTCTTCATATTTTAACCACCTATCCCTTGTGTAGTCTTTAGCCCTGAAATACAAATCCTGGAATAGAATGTCCCATGAACTGACATGTATGGCCAGGTAGTAAGCACTCTTTTCCTTTCCCCTCTTTGTCTTCTTTGTGAATACAGGTCAAAATATTAATTATGTTTTCTTTGATATTCTCAGCCTTCTTAATCTTTCTCTGAAAGCCTCCTCCTCTTCCACCATACAATAGTTTTACCAGGACACTGGTAAAGAGACAGGTGGCAGAGAGATAATAAGCTAGGCATGGGTGAAGGCAGAATGAGGAAGAGAATAGGAAGGAGTTAGATGATTAGAACACATTTCAAAAGTTAGTTTGAGTCCAATCAGAGCAATTCTGGAGAAGGTCAGAGAGGCAAGATTGAATCAGTTAGTTCAGACAGGAGTTTTGAGACAGTACAGCTGAGTTGACAAGCCAGCCAGAGTTCCGAAAGAACTAGAAAAATGTGTACTTATTCAGCAGTAAGACTCCGAAGCTGAAATATTTTAGGCCTAGTTTAGATTGTACAAAGTCTAGAAGCTTCCAAGACTAGGACTAGGATAGTAGACTGAGGCAGTAAGCCCTGGAGTAATCAATTAATACAGGAAAATAAAAGACAAAATTATACCACAGAAAACGTTAAGCAAAACCTTAATTGTGGCTCTCTTCTCAAATGACTCTAAGGAGTTTAAGTTGACAGTTCAAATCAACTAAGGCAGCTTCATAACAAAAAGGAAATATTAATCAAAGCACGTGGGAGGCAGAGACAGGCAGATTTCTGTGTTCGAGGCCAGCCTGGTCTACAGAGTGAGATCCAGGACAGTCAGGGCTATACAGAGAAACCCTGTCTCGAAAAAAGAAAAGAAAAAGAAAAAACAACAAAAAAACAAACAAACAAACAAAAACAAAAAAACAAAAGGAACTAATAAGGCACACCTGCATGTCAGCTTCTCAAATGGTGTTATTTCTATATTCCCTTTAAGGAATAAGCCAAGACTAACATATGTTTGATTTCAATCAAATGGTTGTAGCCACACATTGAATTTTTTGTAATTTTTATCTACTTCCAAAGATTATCTATAAATTCTTGTTCTGCTTTGATTAATATTTTCTTTCTCTTTCTTTCTTTCTTTCTTTCTTTCTTTCTTTCTTTCTTTCTTTCTTTCTTTCAAGATAGGGTCACTCTATAATCCAGACTGGCCTGGGGCTTACTATGTGTCTGTGATGTCAACTTGATCTCGGTGTGAATATGACACAAATATTAAAGGCGAATCTTAACCGAGGAATTGCTCCTTTTGAGCTGTGGCCAAGCCTCTGTTGAGTTTTCTTAATTATTGATTGATGTAGTAGGGACAAGCCCACTGTGTGCTCTGCTAAAAGCTAGCTGAGCAAGCCTGAGTATCAACATCAGTAAGTAGCATTCTTCCATTGTTCCTGTTTTAGTTCCTGCTTGAGCACCTGCCAAGAATTTTTACAGTAGTGGATTGTGACTTGGAAGTTTAAGCCAGTTTTCTTATCCATCTTAGCCATAGTATTTAACAGAGCAACAGGGAGCCAGCTAGAACAGTAGCTCAGGCTGGCCTTAAATTCACAGTCATTTTCCCATCCAGTCTTTGATGTGAAGGTATCACAAACATAAACCTCCACTTCTAGTTCTCTGATACCAGCAAAACCAAGCTTGTAAACTGAGTTTTATAAGAATATTACTTTTGGAAAATTGGTAGGATAAACACAAAAATATTGTATAGAATTTACAATGTATATTTGGATGAAATTATGAGTCAAGAAATAAACATAAAATATAACAAAGCTAACAAATCCAGAGGTTAACAAAGTGTACTGGCTGGTTTTGTGTGCCAACTAGACACAGCTGGAGTTATCACAGAGAAAGAAGCTTCAGGTGAGGAAATGCTTCCATTAGATCCACCTGTAAGGCATTTTCTCAATTAGTGTTCAACAGGAGAGGGACCCTTGTGGGTGTTACCATTTGTGGACTGGTAGTCTTGGGCTCTATAAAAAAGCCAGCTGAGCAAGCCAGGAGAAGCAAATCAGTAAGTAACATCCCTCTGTGGCCTCTGCGCCAACTCCAGCTTCCTGACCTGCTTGAGTTCCAGTCCTGACTTCCTTCCGTAATGAACAGCAGTGTGGAAGCTTATGCTGAATAAACCCTTTCCTCCCCAGCTTGCTTCTTGGTCATGATGTTTGTGCAGGAATAGAAACCCTGACTAAGACACAAAGTACATATTATTTTAAAGAAGAGGGGCTATTAAAAAAAAACCAGAACATTGAAGCAAGCAACTGAATTAGAGGAAGTAAATATGAGAAGAGGATAAACATAAAGTGTGAATAAAAATCCCCAAATGACATGAACTCATCACTTTTTATAAAGCCATTATTTAACAAAAATTTAGATTATTTTTGTTTTATGTTTGATAGTTTCTGTTTAGAAGACTACTGTTCCCTACTTTCCTTGAGAATAGAAGTGTGGGGCTATTGTAGAAAATGAGCTACAATCATTTTCTGACCCTATAAAGGATTGTGGCCATCTGCTTTTGTTGGAAGGTCATTCTATCACATGGGTGCTCATCTGCTCTCATGGCATGGGACATATGGCTCAATCATCCAAGTCACCATGACTTCTACATGATGATGGAAAAATGACCCAAAATAAGCTTTTTCTTCCTTAAGCTACTGTGGTCAGGGTGTTTTTTCGCAGGAGTAGAACATGTAACTGAGACAAAGGTACTAAATATCAAAACTTGATGCTAAATATTAAGACTTTTTGATAAATCATATTATGACATGTTTGCTGAAAAGAATTAAGTTTCAGTCTCACGTCGGTAGAAAACAAAGTAATTATAAATGAATGAAAAGTAAACAATGATAAAAATATATATCAAGTTAATAACTAAATAGAATCAACATAGCTCATAACAGACATTGGTAGCTATTAAAATATACATATATACATCCATAGAGCAAAGTACTTATAGAAACTGTAATGATTCTAGAAAATGATTATACCATATGTTAGAATGCAAAGTCAGACTTCAGACCATATTGTGGATGAAACTCTAATACCTGTAGCAGCCCTTCCCTGTCACCTACACTGCTTCTACTAATAATATTGTCTGTAAATTTCAAACCAACTTTCAGAAGCTTGGATTTCTCACTTGAAAGTTTACATTATAAAGGGTATTGTTGGCCACATTTCCATTTCTCTATCTGTATCCCAACCTCCTGCTTAAGAATCTGAATGCCTGGCTCCAGGCTCAGAATGCTCTAAAATAATCCCCAGCCTTAGTGTTAACACTAGGATCTGCCAAGCAGTTACCTAGCAACAGCCAGGTAGGGGCCTAGCTTGCTATAAAAAGGACAGTTTACCCTCTCTGCTCTCTCTGACCCTTTTCTCTCTCTCTGGCCTCTCTCTCTCTCTTTCCTTCCCCCTCCTGCACTCTCTCTCTCTCTCTCTCTCTCTCTCTCTCTCTCTCTCTCTCTCTCTCTCTCAATTCCCCTTCTAATTCTAATGCTCCTAAATAAACTTCATTTATACTAGACCTGTCATATTGTCATATCCTTCATATGATTCATATGATATGATTGCCTGAGCATGGGCCTGCAAATACACATCTCAGTCCCTGCTGAAGCATAATAATACACTGTCCCAAAGCAACACATGACTTTACAAGCACCTTATAAAGTTGCTAACTTGTTTATCATACTCATAAATAAAACAGAAAACCCAATTTCATTAGAAAATTAGAAACAGTATGCAGTGAAAAAAACTTTGAGTAAAAATGAATTCATGTTAACATGAACCTCGAAGGGTAAATATAATTAAAGTCAGTCTCATTTATGAATATACAGGCAAATTCACAACAATTTTCAGCTGTCTTCAGAAAATAATTTGTCAGATTGAAACTCTCACATGTGACTTTGTATCATACAGTACCTCCAATTATTTCCTCATTCTGACATTATCCATTTCTTCCAATTTTGGCTTGCTACACAGCTTTTTAAAAGTTTGGATTATCTACTGTTGGCACATTTTCTCCATGTAACTGATACTTGTCCTGTATTTAAGGCTGTTAGTTCCAAAGGAAACTTCATTTGCCCAAATTGTAGTGATTTGACAAAAGCCAGCATTCCTCAGGAACTGTGGAGCCAGTTCCCCTCTATCAAAAGAAGTCATTTCTCTTACCATTGGCAAAAGTGCTAAATGACTATCTATGGTATTTGTTAGCAAACTTCAGTGCATGCAGGATGGCCTCCAAGCTCCTTCAGTATCAAATACCTGGCACACATTTCAAGCTGGCACACAAGCTCTTCTCACACCACTCTCCTAAACTTCTCCAGCTCACAGGCTTCCCTCCTCACAGCTACTCATTCTCTTTGTAATTTTGCTGTTTTGACAGTCCTCCCTATTTTGCTCATACTTTCTTTGTCTTCATCTCTCTCATATCCCTTCTATCTTTCCCACTTTATCTCTACTCTATTCTTGCTCCATTCCTGGCCAGGTTCAGTGTGCTGAAGTAGCATACTACTTTCATTCTGTTCTCTAGACTCTTCCAGATGTCTGTGGCTGTTCTCTCTCTCATATCTTCAATAAAATCTTTCTGCTTACCCATGCCATGGATGGGTCATGTTTTCAGTTTACACAAAGGCTACATTCATATTTTATAAATTATTTTAGACATTTATTTTTCTTATCTTACACTCATTTTGTTGAGGTTTGGTCTTTTACTGTGTATTGTAATGCTAAATGCGGGCACCCAGGACCAGAGTCTGCCCCTGTGACCCTGTCCCCAATTAATTGTGATTGGTGAATAAAGATGCCAAAACCCAATAGCTGGACAGAAGAGACATAGCTGGGGTTTATCTTTTTCTTACTAGTGACCATGAGGAAGAACACCATAAAGGAGGGGAGGAGGAGAGCCGTGTTGGGATAGGTGAGTCATGAAAATATGTTCATGTGGGCTGGCAAATTGGAGTTAAGGGCAGCCCAGATGGAATATCATAAGTAGTAGGTAATAACTCAGGGTTATTGATAGGAAAGTACATTCTAACAGCATGGAGGGTAGACAGCTGCCCTTCTATTGTGCTGCCTAAAGCTTATTGCAAAAATATAAGACTATGTGTCTTTTAATCTGGTTAGTTTATAACTAAAGATCAGCCAGGATTTTTAATATTTTTTTTTACTGCACATTTTACCTTTATCATATAACTGTTGCTATTTTATATGTGCATTACTTATTTATTCAAGTAAAATTTAATTCTTACAATGAAAAAATGTTAAATAATTATTGACACCTTTATTTACTTGGTGTGTGTGTGTGTGTAGCCTGCAAGCTTCATTCTTGAAGAACTATAAATATTATGCATTAATTTAGGCTTTTGAATGTTCTCTAATAGTAAAAGAAATGTGATTAATTTTATTTCATAAAACTTATTGCCTGGTTGATTCTGATTTCATATGTAGAATACCATGTTATCAGAAAAGACTTTTATTTCTTCCCTTTCACTATTCATGCAGCTTTTTTTTTCTTTTCTGTCTTTTTTTTTTTTTTTTTTTGCCTTATTTTTCTGGGCATAATATTTTATACTCTTAGGGTGAACAGAGTCACTATATTTTCCCTACCTTTAGGGAAACATGTTCAGCCTTTCACCTTAAACAGTAATGTTAATTATAGAGTTTTTCCTTGGCAGGTATTCCTATAGAGTTGAAAATCAGGTTCATTTCCTTTTTTGTAAAGATTTTATTATTGGTTAAACTTTTCTCTTTGACAAATGTTTACATATATGTAGGGCATTCTATTTACTCTTTATCTTTTTTTAACTTCTACTCTGTTTTATGTCCTCTTTCCCTTGTTATATCGCCTTGTCCCTATTTCAAGGACCACTTTCCCTTACTGAGATCTTTCTGTTTTGGGCCAGATATGGAACAATTCTTTTTATATTTTTTCCACAAATATATCAAATGGTCCATTACCAAAGCACAGGCAATTATCAGTCATCTTGGATTCCCTTCAGACCTAAGTGATAAGATCTAATTGTTGATGACATTTTTTCCTTGATATCCATAGATATTGAGCTGGAACTTGTGATGTAAATATTATGGTAATGGCTAAGTTTCTGTTTAAAATTTTATTTTTTTAATTTTTTTATTTTTCATATTTTATTTACATTTCAAATGTTTCCTCCTTTCCAGATCTCCTCGTTGGAACTTCGCCATTCCCTCCACCCTCCCCCTGCCACTATGGAGGTATTCTCCCACCCACCCACCCACTCTCATCTTCCCTCCTAGGTATCCTCCTATACAGGGGCATCTAATACCCTCAGGCCCAAGGGCCTCTCCTCCCCCTGATGGATGACAAGACCCTCCTCTGCCGCATTTGTGGCCAGCTCCATGGGTCCCTCCATGTGTATTCTTTGGTTGGTGGATCAGTCTCCAGGAGTATCGGGGGTCAGGCCAGTTGCCACTGTTGCTGCCTCCCTGGGGATGCAAACTCCCTCAGCTCCTTCAGTCCTTTCTCCAAGTCCTCCATCTGGAATCTCACACTAAGCCCTACTGTTGCTGTGAAGTGACTCTTAAGTATTTCAAACTTTTGGGCTAATAACCACTTAAAAGTGAGTACATACCATGTTCATTCTTTTGTGACTGTGTTACCTCGCTCTGGATGATATTTTCAAGATCCATCCATTTGTCTGTGAATTTTATGAAGTCATTGCTTTTAATAGCTGAGTAGTATTCCATTGTGTAAATGTACCACATTTTCTGTATCCATTCCTCTGTGGAGGAACATCTGGGTTGTTTCCAGCTTCTGGCTCTTATAAATATGGCTGCTATGAACATAATGGAACATGTGTCTTTATTACATGTAGGAGCATAGTCTGGGTATATGCCCAGGAGTGGAATAGCTGGGTCCTCAGGTAATATTATGTTCATTTTTCTGATGGTCTACCAAAATGATTTCCAGAGAGATTGTATCAACTTGCATTCCCACCAGCAATGGAGGAGTGTTCCTCTTTCCCTACATCCTCAACAACATCTGCTGTCATCCGAGTTTTTGATCTTAGCCATTGACTGGTGTGAGGTGGAATCTCTGGGTGTTTTGATTAGCATTTCCCTGATGACTAAGGATGTTGAACATTTCTTTAGGTGCTTCTCGGCCATTCGAGTTTCCTCAGTACAGAATTCGCTGTTTAGCTCTCTTCCCCATTTTTTGATAGGGTTATTTGGATCTCTGGAGTCTAGCTTCTTGAGTTCTTTGTATACATTGGATATTATCGGGTGTAGGATTGGTAAAGATCTTTTCCCAATCTGTAGGTTGTCGTTTTGTCCTATTTACAGTGTCCTTTGCCTTACAGAAGCTTTGTAATTTTATGAGGTCCCATCTGTCAATTCTTGATCTTAGAGCACAAGCCATTGGTGATCTGTTCAAGAACATTTCCCCTGTGCCCAAGTGTTCGAGACTCTTCCCCATTTTCTCTTCTGTTAGATTCAGTGTATCTGGTTTTATGTGAAGGTCCTTGATCCACTTGGACTTGAGCTTTGTACAGGGAGGTAGGAATGGATCAATTTGCTATCTTCTACATGTAGACCACCAGTTGAATCAGCACCAATTGTTGAAGATGCTGTCTTTTTTTCCACTGTATGATTTTAGCTCCTTTGTCAAAGATCAAGTGACCATAAGTGTGTGGGTTCATTTCTGGGTCTTCGATTCTATTCCATTGATCTACCTGCCTGTCACTGTACCAATACCATGCAGTTTTTATCACTACTGCTCTGTAGTACAGCTTGAAGTTAGGGAGGCTGAATCCCCCAGAAGTCCTTTTATTGTTGAGAACAGTTTTTGCTATCCTGGGTTGTTTGTTATACCATATGAATTTGAGAATTGCTCTTTCTAGGTCTATGAAGAATTGAGTTGGGATTTTGATGGAGATTGCATTGAATCTGTAGATTGCTTTTGGCAGGATGTCCATTTTAACTATATTAACCCTGCCGATCTATGAGCATGGGAGATCTTTCCATCTTCTGAGGTCTTCTTCAATTTCTTTCTTCAGAGGCTTGAAGTTCTGGTCATACAGATCTTTCACTTGTTTGTTTTCACTATCTTTTTCAAGATATTTTATATTGCTTGTGACAGTTGTGCAGGGTGTTATTTCCCTAATTTCTTTCTCAGCCTATTTATCCTTCGAGTATAGGAAGGCTACTGATTTGCTTGAGTTAATTTTGTATCCAGACACTTTGCTGAAGTTGTTTATCATCTTTAGCAGATCTCTGGTGGAATTTTTCGGGTCACTTAAGTATATCATCATATCATCTGCAAATAGTGATATTTTGATTTCTTCCTTTCCAATTTGTATCCCTTTGACCTCCTTTTTTTATCTAATTGCTCTAGCTAGAACTTCATGGACTATATTGAATACATAGGGAGAGAGAAGGTAGCTTTCTCTAGTCCCTGATTTTAGTGGGATTGCTTCGAGTTTCTCTCCATTTAGTTTGATGTTGGCCACTGGTTTGATGTATATTGCTTTTACTATGTTTAAATATGCTCCTTGAATTCCTGATCTTTCCAGGACTTTTATCATGAAGGGATGTTGAACTTTGTCAAATGCTTTTTCAGCATCTAACGAAATGACCATGTGTTTTTTTTTTTTTTTCTTTGAGTTTGTTTATGTAGTGGATTACATTGATGGATTTCCGGGTATTGAACCATCCCTACATCCCTGGGATGAAGCCTACTTGATCGTGGTGAATGATCCTTGTGATATGTTCATGGATTCTGTTTGCAAGAATTTTATTGAGTATTTTTGCGTCGATATTCATAAGGGAAATTGGTCTGAAGTTTTCTTTTATTGTTGGGTGTTTGTGGGGTTTGGTATCAGTATAACTGTGACATCAAAGAATGAATTGGGTAGTGCTATAAAACTTCTCAGTCCTACTGAGCTCTCTGTTTATCTTTGTATCTTTCCTTAGATTAAGGAACAATAATGATTCTCTAAATTATTTTGGATTGGTATGGATTTTTGTATGATGGGACACATTTTAGGTTGCTTATATTTGATGCAACTTACTATATATATGTGAATCAACTCTATTTTAGAATATCCTACATATTGTGATAAAAATTTAAGGATTCGAAGGTCTACTCAAATTAACAAATGCCAACATAGAGATTTACTCATAACTACTTATGTTTTTACTAACTGTTCAACATCAGACCTTCCTTCATTACTGAACCTATACTTCCATTCCTAACCTGTCCCTTCTCCTTCTGTGTACAAGAAAAAGAGGGATAATGCCTTGTGGTTCTCATCAATCAGCTGAGACTTTTCTTTGCACGTTAGGCATACTTGCCAAAAATAATTGGAGCTTACCACCCAGGGAAGGATTTTACCATTAAACACTTTACCAGCCACTGAACTCCTCATTCACAAACAAACAAACAAACAAAACAACAAAAATAACAGCCACACCAATAACAAAAAACAATGGACAAAATAAAACCCAACAACACAACAAAAAACACAATTATCTTTTGGTTCAACTACTTGATAATTTTTAAAGGCTTACAAACTCTACCTCCTTCCATGTTCTCTATCTCCTGGTGGTACTAGTAAAAGATGCCACACTTACTTGTGAATTAGATACATGCCCCCTCAACATTTCAAATATTCTTCCCCCACCAAATACGGACCAGTTCCCATCTTCTTCTTGCTTTGAAACCTTAGAGGAACTACTGCCCCATCCCTTGAACTTATATTAAGTCCCATTGCTTCTGGCCAACTATATCTGGTACACAGCAGCTCCTTTTTACATGAGGATGCCCAAAAAGTGGGATATGCCATAGTGTCAGATACTGAGGTGGTTGAGACACAGGCCTGTTGTGGATTGCCATGTTGCTATTTGTGTTTAGATGCTAAGTCGGCTTCCTCAAGAAGGCCTGTCCCTATGAGGAGTGGATCACGTACTCAGGTGATTCCACATGAATCTACTCAACATTTTACCTGGTCAGTAATGATGGCAGAAGCTAATCACTGGTTGAAGGATAAGGTGGGACTTTCAGGAGAAAGAGGAGCAGAGAGAGAGGGAGAGGGATTCAGACCAGGCTGTGGAGTGGACAGGAAGTAGCAAACATCTAATTATCAGGGACCACAGGCAGCTTCAGAAGCTAAGGAGGGGGGACAAAAAATTCTTTACCCAGCAGTTGTGTTATCTGGCTGGTTTTAAAATAGGAAGTCTGTCTGGTGTTTTCCATTTGAAGCAACTCAGGTGGGAAAGAGAAAGGGCACAGTTGCAGAGTGGTCGTTAGAGGTGTGGTGAAGCTGGCCATGGGAGCTGGGTAAGATGGCCATTGCCAATATAGGGCAAGGAGCAAGCATGCATTTTAAAATTACACACAACACAGGCTCTTCCTACCCACACCATTAATCAAAAGATTGAACTAACAGCTCCTACCAGCCTTTCAGTTGGCACAAGTATAGTTCCTAAATGTCTACATAAACTCCAAATATTCCTTTTGCATCTTCCTGCCCCATGCTTCCACTTGAAAAGAACAAGGACAATTTATGACAGAAGGAGGATCAATAAGTAACTCAGAATAAATCATGTATTTGCCAAAAGCTTCCCATCTCCCCATCCTATAAAAATTGTCTACCACTGGTCTCAGAAGATAGACAACTTCATTATATGTAAGGGAAATAAGCTAGTGCTACAGCCCTTAGACGCATGGCTCCATCTCTCCCACTATAAGATATGATTGCAGTACAACGCATATTCCCACTAGCCCCACCCCCAAAACTCAAGTAATTTTGTTCTATCTACACTAGCTCTTGTCTTAACTAAATAAGGACCACCTGCATCCCACTCCTGAGCATTTGCATTTCTTAAGGGCTATATTTACCTCTTGTAAAATCTGTCAAGTGTCAGATTCTAACTCCAGTTATCAAAGCTTTCCTTCTCCTTCCTACCAGACCAGAAGCTCTCTCCCAAAAACCAACTGGCAACTTGACTTTACCTACATACCAGTAGTAAAATGTGTTAGGTACCTCTTGATCTTGGTGGACACCTTCACGGGATTGGTGGGAGAATTATCCCACCACCTACAAAAGCATTCAGGGAGTCTGCAACCTCCTGTGAGAGATTATTTTCCACTTTGGAATCCCCACCTCTCCCCAGTTGGACAATGGCTCTGAATTTACCTCCCAGATTTCCTATTCAAAGCTCTCAACATCCCTTGGCATTTCCATATCCCATACCATTCCCAGCACTTAGGGAAGATAGAACAAACTAATGACTCCTTTAAAAAAAAAAAAAAAAGGCAGCTTTGTCAATCTCTCACAAGAACTTCACCTTCATTTGGTAAAGCTCCTATTTCTGGTCCTTTTCAGTATACAGGCTCTCCCTGTGTGCCCTCTTTCCATCGTTTTGAGTTCATGTATGGATGACTGTTTTGACACCTGGCCATTCACCCAAACTCTTGCCTCTTCATGATCACCTACTGACCACATTCATCTGTCATCTCTGGCCCCTCCTATGGAAATTTACTGATCACTGTCTACCCTGGCATTATACCAACCAGGGTGTTTTCAATGAATATTGGAGATTCAAAAGTAAGTTCTTCTCTACCCTTCAGACCAATGTCCTTCACCCCACTTCCGTAAATAGGAGGGACTCTTCAAGTTTGTAATCCCCACAACCACTAAGCTGGAGATTCTCTTTCATTGGATTCAGCTATCCCACCTCAAGCCCTTTACTCATACACGTCAAGATAACTTCCGATCTTATATATCAACCCTAGCAGGGCCTTAGTCCCTTAAATTTCAGAGGACATCCAGATCAACCCCTTTATCTCCTCTTCCATAAAAATGAGGCTTTGCTCTGGTAGCTGCACCTTACTCTACTGGATTAGACACAGACTTTTTGTCCCTTCCCTCCTGTCTCCTTCTGTCCAGGGTACCTCTTACTTATGGAGGATTGAGATTCAAAAAAAGCTGACTTAGTTTGAAATACCCAAGAGTCACTTCGCAACAACAGTAGTTCTGAGTGTGACATCCCAAATGGAGGGCTTGGAGAAAGGACTGAAGGAACTGAGGGAGTGTGCAGCCCCAGGGAGGCAGCAAGTGGCAACTGGCCTGACCCCCCGATACTTCGGGAGAGTGATCCACCAACTAAAGAATACACATGGAGAGACCCATGGTGCTGGCCACAAATGTGGCAGAGGAGGGTCTTGTTATCCGTCAGGGGGAGGAGAGGCCCTTGGCCCTGAGGGTGTTAGATCCCCCAGTATAGGAGAATGACAAGAAGGAAAGACGAGAGCGGGTGGGTGGGTGGTAGGGTGGGTTGGAAAATATCCCCATATTGGCAGGGGGAAGGCGGAGGGAATGGGGAGGTTCCAAAGGGGAGATCTGAAACATTTGAAATGTAAATAAAATATGAAAATAAAAAAAAAAAGAAAACATGAAGTGGAAAAAATAAATAAATAAAAAAAGATGAAAAAGAGAGTCTAGGGGATGGTGTTGACTTTCTTGGAAATCTGTACGGAGAAAGGGAGCTTGGATTCACTACCACACTATTCACTGCGATGTTTGTGATCCATCATAGGTCTACATATGAGCCCTAAAATAACTTAAGCTTCCGAACATGGCCGTGGCCCAGTACTCTGGAAGCAGAAACCTGATGAGCCCTACAAGTTGGACCAACTGGTCAACCCAGAGTTTCAGATACGTTTCTCTTTCTTTGTGCGTCTCTCTGTGTCTCTGTCTGCCTCCCTTCTTCTTTTTCTGTCAAAGGAAGATATCCTAATGAGAGATAACTAACTACAAATTATATATTGGACTTGCTATATATAAATAAGTTCAGCTCATTAAAAGTAAGGCCAGACTGTAGTGGGAGCGGGTTTTTGCAGAATCTTCAACCAAGCATATCATATTCAAGTCTTCACCACACTCCAAAGGCTTCTATTAAACCAAGAATCCAGAATCTAAAAAGAAGAAAACCAAATCATCAGCACAAGAAGCACTCCAAATAGGGTTGTGAAACTATATCTTAGCAGGCTATCAGGAGGTAAATCAAATTCTCATCTCTATGACCCGACAGGATGCTATTGTGAAGAGTAACTAGATAGACATGGAGGGTACCAATAATGGACTTGCCAATACCTTGCTCCATACGCACAACCTTACTCTAATTTCCTCCTCTACTGATGAAAAGGTTCCCTCCACCTCTATATCATGCTATGTGGGTAAAGTCAACAAATGGAAAATGGGTGTTACAAGAACATGCTACCTTTTCTTCAACCTCTGGCATCTGTTGAGCACAATTAAACAGCATAGGAAATATATCCCAATTACTTAACCCTTGATGATAGGGGACGTATAATAGGTGATTCTACATTCTTCCAAAGTAAAGAACTCTTTAGCATCTATCTCCAATCCTAAGTAATATAAACCTGTCATTTTATTTCATGCTTCAGATTCTGACCTTAGCCTACCAGCTCTTTAATGTCACCCAACCTGGCAGCTAGCTGTGTGTTCAGACTGGGACTAACCCACAACTGCTGCTTACAGCCTCTTTCATAAACTTATCAAATAATCTTATCTTACCATTCACCAATTTCCCTGAGTCTGCTATTGTCCCTTTCTTTATCTAGTTAAACGTGCATCACCTGTAATAGCTCTACAGGTTCATTGACAGTTAAAAATCATAATGTAGTTATTTGTGAAATTTTGGATAAACATAGTCAATATTATATCTTCTGGGCTAGCACCTGTAATAAATCATTAGTTCCCTTTTAGGACCTTTAGTTAGTGGTTTTACAACCTCTTGAAATGTACTCTGAGTAGGAGAACATCTACTTACTATCAGAAGCAATTAACTGGTGACATATGGGAGACTAGCAGAGCTCACATTGCAGTTTTAACTATCATTAAAGGCCCTAAAAGCAGTCCCAATACAAAAGAGCTGAATAAATACTGATATAATTTTAGGAATTCTTATAATATTAAGAAGTCATCTAATGTCTATATAACATCACTACAAGAAAGTACATCTTTTTAGATCTGCAGAGATCTGCTCAAAAGGGTGGGCTAATATCTAGTGATTGTTATATATGTTTAATAATAACAGGGAAAACATATTAATAGCAGGAATCTTCCCTAAAATGATCTTCTCCTGGGAGTTGCCTGTTGGAGTTCAGCCATAGATTTTAATCTAAGGTGGTAAACTCAGGAAGTTCACGTGCTAGTTATTAGCTTGTCCGACGATGACTCCTGACACACCCCTTTCTTGTGTTGTTTTCAGTATAGACAGACCAAAGTTTCTTCTCCCTCCACTCCTCCTGCTTCCCATGCTCACCACCTCTCCTTTTCTCCTACAATCATTCCTCCATAATTTTCTTTCAAAAAATAACTGTCATCTTAAAGGATCTCTACAGAACAAACTAGCACAACACAAGATGCTTAGGCACAAACTCTCATATCAAGGCTGCGTGAGGCAAACCAACAGGAGAAAAAGGGTCCCATGAGGAGGCAAAATTGTTAGAGACACTCCCACTCCCACTGTTAGGAGTCCCACAAAAGCACCAAGCTAAGAATCACAGAATGTGTGCCAAGGACCTGGTACAGACCATGCAATTGTTGTGATTGTCACTTTTTGAGCTCCTATGATCCCTACTTAGTTGATTATGCAGGCTGTGTTCTTCTGGTGTCCTCAACTCTACTGGCTCCTACAATTCTGTCTAACATTCTTCTGTGGGGTTCCCTGAGCTCTACATGAAGGAACAGTGGAGATATTCAATTTGGACTCTCTTTCTACCTAATGTGGGTCTTCTTAATTTTTAAAATCACATTTCTTTTTTGCTTCTTTCTTTCTTTCTTTCTTCCTTCCTTTCTTTCTTCCTTCCTTTCTTTTGTGTGTGTGCATGTGTGCATGTGTGTTTCAAAGAATGCAGTATGAGCTCCACCTGGTATTTTTTACTCTGTCTTTTAGAGTTAAAGGACAATGTTTGATTTTGACTTCAAGGTATATATTTGGAAAGAGATTCATAGTGTATCCATGAGCTTTTATGCAAATCCCCACTCAACCATGGATCACTCCAAGTATAGCTCTGAGTATCATCTTTATACATATACAAAAGAGAACATATTCTTAGTGTTGCTTGAGGTAAGGGGATATGACTAGACCTGTGGAAGTCAGAGAGAGAGGACCTGGTATGTCAGCCATACTGTATAACAGGTATGGACAGAGGATGCTGCGGTTGCTAGGTCTGCTGTGATATGTTAAATAGGCACTTAAGACATTTTCCCCAGGATTTGGGATGTAAAAGTTATCAGTTTGGTATATATCATCTCAGAGTTTTAGGTTATATTTTTAACACTGTCTTTGAAAATAGGTAATCTGAATGTAAGTTTCTAGAAGGAAGCTAAATCTTCACACAGAATTTTCTGTAAGCCTGATTTACTGAGTGGAAAGTCAGTGTTTGTGGGGAGATTGGGATGTTGCAGGATAGAACCCAAATTGATTTTGAGCCCTCTTTAACCCTATTAGTAACTATTTATTGACTCCTCTGGAATAACTGTTTTGGCTTAATTAGGTAAATCATTTGGAATATATAAAAGAACACTAGTTTTCTATAGAAATGTACAAACTTAGCATGCCATTAGCTTTCATCTTTTCAAAAATTCAGAGCATCATTATAAGACTTGACAGAATATGAGGCCTATAATAGATTTTCCTACTTTGCTCTAACATACCTCTCTGATGAATCCACCAATATATTGGATAAGTGTCTTTATTTATAACATTTTGCTCTGTTGCTATTAAAGCTTCAAGGAACTGTTTCCACATAGGAATGTGAAATATGGATGTCATAAATCTTTGTTTCCAGACCATGGTAATTCATATTGGTATTCAGAATAAACTATCACTTATTCTTGTTGAGTCAAGAATTATGTTTTTGTCATAATAGTATTTACATAATTTTTCTTTCATTTTTATTTATTTATTGATCCTTTATTTGCATTTCACATGTTTCCCCCTTTCCAGGCCACCAATTTGGAAACTCCCTATCTCCTTCCCCTTCCCCTGCCTCTATGAGGGTATTCCCCCACCTACTCACCCACCTATTCCATCTACCCTGCTTGGCATTTCCCTATACTGGGGCATCTAACTCCCACAGGCCCAAGGTGCTCTCTTACCCCTGATGGCCAACAAAGCCCTCCTCTGCCACATATGTGGCCTGAACCATGTGTCACTCCATGTGTATTCTTTAGTTGGTGGTCCAGTCTCCAGGAGCACCAGGGGGATCAGGCCATTTGAAACTGTTGCTCCCTCCATGGGGCTGCAAACTCTTTCATCTCCTTCAGTCCCTTCTCCAATTCCTCCATCTGGGACCTCACGGTCAGTCCAACAGTTTTTGTTAAGTGAATCTTGGGTTTTCTAAACTTTTGGGCTAATATCCACTTGTCAGTGAGTACATACCGTGTTAGTTCTTTTGTGACTGGGTTACCTCACTCAGGATGATATTTTCAAGTTCCATCCATTTGCTGTGATTTTCATTAAGTTATTGTTTTTAATACCTGAGTAGTATTCCACTGTGTAAATGTACCACAGTTTCTGTATCCATTCCTCTGTTGAGAGGCATCTGGGCTGTTTCCAGCTACTGGCTATTATAAATAAGGCTGCTATGAACATAGTGGAGCATGTGTCTTTATTAAATGTTGGAGCATCTTCTGGGTATATGCCCAGGAGTGGTATAGCTGGGTCCTCAAGAAGTATTATGTCCATGTTTCTGAGGGTCTGCCAAACTGATTTCCAGAGTGGTTATACCAGCTTGCAATCCCACCAGCAATAGAGGAGTGTTCCTCTTTCTACATATCCTCACCAGCATCTGCTGTCACCCGAGGGTTTGAACTTAGCAATTCTGACTAGTGTGAGGTGGAATCTCAGTGTTGTTTTGATTTGCATTTCCCTGATGACTAAGGATGTTAAACATTTCTTTAAGCGATTCTCAACCCTATGAGTTTCCTCAGTTGAGTATTCTCTGTTTAGCTCTGTTCCCCATTTTTTGATAGGCTTATTTGGTTCTCTGGAGTCTAACTTCTTGAGTTCTCTGTATATATTGGATATTAGCCCTCTATCAAACATAGTATGCATAAAGATCTTTTCCCAATCTGTTGGTTGTCATTTTGTCCTATTAAGAGTGACCTTTGCCTTACAGAAGCTTTGCAATTTCATGAGGTTCCATTTATAGATTATTGATCTTAGAGCATAAGCCATTGGTGTTCTGTTCAGGAACTTTTCCCCTGTGCTCATGTGTTTGAGAATTTTCCCCAATTTCTCTTCTATTACATTCAGTGTACCTGGTTTTATGTGGAGGTCCTTGATGCATGTGGACTTGAGCTTTTTACAGGGAGATAGGAATAGATCAATTTGTATTCTTTTACATGTAGGCCCCCAGTTGAACCAGCACTATTTGTTGAAAATGCTGTCTTTTTAACACTGGATACTTAAGCTCCTTTGTCAAAGATAAAGTGACTGTAAGTGTGTGGGTTCATTTCTGGGTCTTCAATTCTATTCCAGTGGTCTACCTGCCTGTCTACTGTAACAATACCAAGCAGTTTTTATCATTACTGCTCTGTAGTACAGCTTGAGGCCCGGGATCCTGATTCTCACAGAAGTTCTTTTATTGTTGAGAATAGTTTTTGCTATCCTGATTTTTTAGTTATTCTAAACGAATTTGAGAATTGCTCTTTCTAAGTCTATGAAGAATTGAGTTGGAATTTTGATGGGGATTGCATTGAATATGTAGATTGCTTTTGGCAGGATGGCCATTTTTACTATATTAATCCTGCCGATCCATGGGCATGGGAGGTCTTTGCATCTTCTGAGGTCTTCCTCGATTTTTTTCTTCAGAGACTTGAAGTTCTTGTCATACAGATCTTTCAATTGTTTGGTTAGAGTCACAGCAAGATTCTTTCTATTGTTCTTTCTATTGTTTGTGACTATTATGAATGGTGTCATTTCCGTAATTTCTTTCTCAGCCTGTTTATCCTTCAAGTATAGGAAGGCTACTGATCTGTTTGAGTTAATTTTATATCCAGCTACTTTGCTGAAGTTGTTAATCACTGTAGCAGCTCTCTGGTGGAGTTTTTCAGGTCACTTAAGTATACGATCGTATCACCTGCAAATAGTGATATTTTGATTTCTTGGTTTCCAATTTTTATCCCTTTGACTTCCTTTTGTTGTCTAATTGCTCTAGCTAGAACTTCAAAGACTATATTGAATAGATTTGTAGAGAAAGAGGGCAACCTTGTCTAGTCCCTTATGTTAGTGGGCTTGCTTCAAGTTCCTCTCCATTTGATTTGATGTTGGCTATCGGTTTGCTGTACATTGCTTTTACTATGTTTAGGTATGGGCCTTGAATTCATGATCGTTTCAAAACTTATATCATGAAGGGTTGTTGAATTTTGTCAAATGCCGTTTCAGCATGTAATGATATGACCATGTGGTTTTTTTCTTTGAGTTTGTTTATGTAGTGGATTAGATTGATAGATTTCTGGATATTGAACCATCCCTTAATTCCTGGGATGAAGCTTACCTGATCATGGTGAAAGATCATTTTGATGTGTTCTTGGATTCGGTTTGTGAGAATTTGATTATTTTTACATCGATATTCTTAAGTGAAATTGGTTTGAAATTATCTTTCTTTGTTGTGTTTTTGTGAGGTTTTTGTATCAGAGTAACTGTAGCGTCATAAAATGAATTGGGTATTGTTCTTATGCTTCTCTTTTGTGGAATAGATTGATGAGTATTAGTGTTAGGTCTTTGAAGTTCTGATAGAATTCTGCACTGAGCACATCTGGTCCTGTGCTTTTCATGGTTGGGAGTTTTGAATGACTGATTCTATTTCTAAAAGGGTTATGGGACTGTTTAGATGGTTTATCTGATACTGCCTTAACTTTGGTATTTGGTATCTGTCTAGAAAATTGCCCATTTCATCCTGATTTTCCAATTTTGTTGAGCATAGGCTTTTGTAGTAGGATCTGATGATTTTTTTTTTAATTTCCTCAGAGTCTGTTGTTATATCCCTCTTTTCATTTCTAATTTTGTTAATTTGGATACTGTCTCTGTGCTCTCTGGTTAGTGTGGTTAAGGGTTTATCTATCTTGTTGATTTTCTCAAAGAACCAGTTCCTGGTACTGTTGATTCTATGTATAGTACTTTTAGTTTCTACTTGGTTGATTTCAGCCCTAAATTTGATTATTTCCTGCCTTCGACTCCTCTTGCGTGTATTAGCTTCTTTTTCTTCTAGAGCTTTAAGGTGTGCTGTTAAGCTGCTAATATATGCTCTCTC
Source organism: Rhynchomys soricoides (assembly GCA_019843965.1). NCBI lineage: Eukaryota > Metazoa > Chordata > Mammalia > Rodentia > Muridae > Rhynchomys > Rhynchomys soricoides. The sequence continues at coordinate 731,505 of JADRCH010007214.1, forward strand.
CAGTTTCTTTTTGGAGGCATTCAGAGCTATGTGTTTTCCTCTTAACACTGCTTTCATTGTGTCCCATAGGTTTGGGTATGTTGTACTTTCATTTTCATTAATTTCTAGGAAGTCTTTAATATCTATCTTCTTTTCTTCTTTGAGCTAGTTATCATTGAGTAGAGCATTGTTCAGCTTGCATGTGTATGTGGGCTTTCTGTTGATGTTGCCATTGAAGACCAGCCTTACTCTGTAGTTATCTGATAGGAGGCATTGGATTATTTCAATCTTCTTATATCTTTTGAGGTTGGCTTTGTGCCCAATTGTATGATCAATTTTGGAGAAGGTACCATGAGGTGCTGAGAAGAAGGTATATTCTTTTGATTTAGGATTTATATACCATGTATACATGTTTACATACTAAATATCTAAAATTTAGTATGTAAGCTATATTATTAGTTAGTGTATACACATGTAGTTTTTACTTTATATGTATGAGAAAATAGTACAAGGATATTGTAAATTTCTAACAATCACACTTTTTATTACTTTATAATGTCAAATACTATGCAAATGCCATGGAAGCAGCTGTTGCACTGTATAATTAAATACATAGTAAAAAGAAAAACATATGATATTTACTGGAAAACTTCTTTATATGTGCTTACCATCCATAGTTACAGAAGAGTAAACTAGATTTTTATTAATGGATATTTTATTTGAGAAATTTATTGAACACTTTACTTATACCAGCATATGGTCTGTTGTATGTGTTGTCATTTAATGTTAAACATTATATAATTTGCAATGAACATCTTTTCATATTTTAATCTAAGCAACTACTTTAAGATCTACTGTGCTCTAAACTGATAGTAAATGTGTCTCATGACATATCACATGTTCAAGATAAAAATAAAAATTGATTTATCTTCTGATATTAATAGTATTTATTAAATATACTAGTCTTTTAAAATGAATACATATTAGTATTTCCTGGTATGCATATATATTTACAAAAGATATTTTCCATATCAGCAAAGTGGTAGGTCGGTTAGTTTTAGGTATGTTTTCTTCTTGTTGAAATATTTTTAAAGCATTGCAGCCTTATTAATCCAGTTTTTTGGCTCTCCACAAAACATTTAATAAGGTACATAAACTAAGCAAATGTCTAATCAAGAAAAATCCACTTTAAAATGGTAAGAAATGTCATGACATTTTAAATTTACCTTGACGCATTGTTTTCATGTCATAATACAGTGTATCTTAAGCAATGCAGCAGGAAAAGGTCACTCAGTTCTGTTCAGTAAACAGAAGGTAGAAGTCTTAAATTTTCAACCTCTTAACTACCTAATATTAAATGGTCATAAGTGGCTATGGCTACTTTATTGGGAAATATAGCACTACACACAATGGTGTTATATGCTATGAAAATGTGTTCTCATAGTCTATATTGCATATTATCATTATCATGCATGATGAATCGAACACTAATTTACTATATAATTTATACTAACAACATTTAACAAAGAGAAATATAAAAGACTATATATGTATACATTCAGCTCCAAAAACTACTTTTCTATCATTATGTTGTGTAATAGTTCACAAAAATCAAAGCCATGATAACGTTCCCTATTTTTTGATTATCTACTGCTATATAATGAAAGCAAAGGCAGTTATAAAGCTCCATTATGATTTTGTGGTTCAAGGGTGACTTCAGCTGAGTAATCTATTTATTTTGCTTTTGGGGAGGCTATTATTTTCTTTTTTTTTTTTTTTCTTTTTCTTTTGGTATTTACTTTATTTACATTTTATTTACATTTCAAATGTTTTCCCCTTTCCAGGTCTCCCTTTTGGAGACACCCCTATTTTATTCCCCTTCCCTGCCTCTATGAAGATGCTCCCCCACCCATCTGCCCACTCCTGTCTTCCCTCCCTAGCATTCCCTTACACTAGAGTATCTAACACCCTCAGGCCCAAGGGCGACTCATCCCACTGATGGCCAACCAGGCCCTCCTCTGCCACATATGTGGCCAGCACCATGGGTCCCTCCATATGTATTCTTTGGTTGGTGATCCAGTCTCAGGGAGTATCTGGAGGTCAGGTCAGTCGACACTGTTACTCCCTCCGTGGGGCTGCAAACTCCCTCAGCTCCTTCAGTCCCTTCTCCAACTCCTCCATCTGAAACCCCACGCTCAGTCCAATGGTTGACTGCTAGCATCTGCCTCTGTATTTGTGGAGCTCTGCTTGAGGCTCTCAGGAGACAGCCTATCATGTTTCCATCAGCAAGCACTTCCCAGCATCTACAATAACATTTGGGTTTGGATGTTATGTATGAGATGTATCCCTAGGTGGAGTAATCCATTTCTTATCTGTAAGGTGTCATGTGGGATCATTAACTTTAAGGAATCTAATTCCAAAAGGATATTTTACTTTTAGGCCTTAATATAATGTTCCTTCCCATGGCTCTTTATGTACTACCTTATTATCTGTATCCTTATTTGAATAGATTGGGTTTTTAAGAATGGGATGGTCTCACTGAAATAATATATATTATATGACAGTTAGTTTCTAGTGATATATAATATTCTGTCAGGTCTTGAAGGGTAGATTCACTGTTCTTAACAATCTTTCATCTGGATGTTACTAGTAAAAATTATTCTGTGGAGATACAAAATTCTTTGACTATGTATTATGTAACAAGGAAAGCTTAATACAAATCCACGTGCATACACGTACAAGAATAACTTCACTGTACAACATTTAAAATTTTTACTATTTGTTGTTGTTATTATTATTATTATTATTATTATTATTACTACTACTACTATTATTTTAAGATAGGGTTTCTCTGTGGATCCCTGTCATTCCCATGACTCAATCTGTATGTGGACCCGACTGGGCTCAAACTCAGAAATTCACCTACCTTTATTTCTCAAATGCTGAGAGGCACTGAATTAAAAAAAAAAAAAAAAACAAAAAACCAAACAAGTATTACATTTTATGCAGCAGATGCCACCAAACGTTCGAAATTTTATGTGTGTTCTCAAAAGTTTTAAAGTAGTTTACCACATTTCTAGAATTATTATGAAATTACAATAAATGCTTGTCAAATCTATCAAGTACACTGAGTATAAAATTTAAAATGTAAAGCAATATAAAACCAAAAACATTCTAAATGTCCAAAAGCAGTACATGAGCAAAAAATAAGCCTTGAAATAAACATAAGTGCAGATGTCTGCAATAACATTTTATATTTAAAATAACTGTTTTTTCACAGCATTGAAAAACTAATATTTCAAGGCATATTTTCAGTAAGTGGAAACAATATTACAATATTTTTAGAACATAAACAGGAAGGTTTTGCAAAACTATGAATAAGACTGATGGTCAAAGGGAATATTAAACACTTTTAAATGTTCATTAAGTAATGGCTTTCTTTTCTATTGATCATGTACTGCTGGATATACAGCCTAATCTTAAGAGTTCTTTGTTATCCCAGGAAAACTGACATGGAGGAAATTTTCAGGGCATATTTATTTTCATTTTCTTTTAAAAAAAATAGTTTTGTTTAATTTTAATTTATATCTTTCGGGTCCTTTGTCAAAGTTTCAAATAGTAGGTTTGACACCACAGGGTAAAGCGAGGTATGCAGAGAGTTGTGGCATCAGCCATTAGTGTCAGTGCTGATAGCAGCTGACTGGGGTCAGTGCTAGAAGGCCTGTCAGGGGTCTGTGCTGACACCAACCAATTGGGGCTGCTGCTAATGGTAGCCAGCAATTAGAATAATCATTCAGCAGACTTTTCTCTGAGGGAAAAAAGGATGATTCATTGCAGGTAGCACTCACTGTGGCCAGTGAGAAACTCAGAACTCTTCTAACTCATTACGGGCTGGCAAGAAAGAAAAGGAAAGAAAGAAAATTCACACACACACACACACACACACACACACACACACACACACTGAGTGGATGAAGCAAAGCATATAATGGGTATATATATATACATATATAGAAAATGCATACAAAGCACATAATCACACATACAAATGCATACAGGCAGACAGACAGATGTACAGACATACAAACATATACACATTCAGGCACTGAATGAATGGAGCAAAGCTTCAACAAGTAGACTCCAAGTCTTTTATACACACACACACACACACACACACACACATCCTTACACACACATATATACATATACACATATATACACATATACACATATAAATATATACATATATACTTATATACATATCTAGACATATGTATATATACCTGGTAGATGGATGGAACAAAGTTTCAACAAGCTTGCTCCAAGCATTTCACACATAAACATATATACAAATATACACACATACATGTATACATGTTGTCTTAGGGTTTTCATTGTTGTGCCCAGACACTGTGACCAAGAACTCTTCTTATAATGACCATATTTAATTAAGGATGGCTTACAGGTTCAGAGGTTCAGTCTAAATTCATCAAGGCAGGAACATGGCAGTATCCAGGCAGGCATGGTGCAGGAGGAGCAGAGAGTTCTACATCTTGATCTGAAGGCTGCTAACAGAATACTGACTTCCATGTAGCCAGGATGAGGGTCTTAAAGCCCAAACCCATAGTGACATACCTACTCTAAGAATGCCACACTTACTCTAACTGGACAACACCTTCTAATAGTGCCCTGGACTGAGCATGTACAAACCATGACACATGTAAACACGTATATGTGCATACACATATACATGAACACACATCTACACACACACACACACACACACACACACACACACACATGCATACATGCATACACATATACTCATGCCTGGTGTATGGAACAGACTCCAACACAGTTTATTTTTTTCTTCCTTAGCTTATATATCCCAGAAAAATCTTTCAAGAAGTATAAAATTACAATGTTATTACATTTTCTTTTTCTTCTAGTGAATAACTATAAAAAAGCAGTATGCTCCCTCAATACTTTTACATGAACAAAAAAAACATTACATAATACAGTGAAAGAAAATAAATTATTCCCAAGAACACACATACACTCGTAACTAAGCAACTTGTTATAAATCAACAAAGTGAGAGGAAGCAAGGTAGTTTTCTCCATCAGTTTCTCATAATGGCAGGCAGTGAATTGCAGTTACAAAGAAAGGATTAATTATTTTATTATTTATCTTTAAAAGTAGTCTTATAAAATCTTAAAAAAATCACAAATCTAAACTTTCTTATGAAAAACAAGCAGTCATATCTACTTTAAATCTTCAGAATGTGTATCTACTCATCAGCAATTTTTTATTAAATTCTATTAAATTAAGTTTTATTAAATTATTCATGTATATCAGGAAGCTGAGTGCAAAATTGGGTACAAGAAATAAATCATCATCATTCCAGGCTCAGTGAGAGTCATATCAGCCAGTGCTGCCATTGTTCTTGTTCTCTGACCTTAAAAAAACATACCTTAACTATTAAGACTGTGCCTTTCTGAATTTCAAATTGTTCCCTAAGATTTTATCATCAGAAATAGGAGAAAAACATCTCAACCTAGCATTACTAACAAAATTATCTTTCCAAGTGCTTTTAGAGCATCATGGTCACTGCTGACAAGCTGTCTCTAAGTTTTTTTCTAGGGTGGTGATTGAATCATTAATCTGCTACAGCAGCAATGACTGAAAGAGAGCAGGCATTATTATTGTGAATGCCAGAGATACTGCTCACTGAGGGGCTGGAAGCCCCCTTAGAGTTTTCATACAGTTCTTAGATTAAGAGGGATGTGAGGTCAACCATCAGAACAAAACTCAATGTTAAGTATTTACAGCATAACTATTTGTGTTTTTAAACATATAAAGTCATCATGCTTCTGTGTTCTGTTCAGATTTCTTTCCCCTGTGAAGGTCTGCATGACTGACTCTTGGGTTATCAGTTAGATTTTAAACAAATTAACTGGTTCATATATTTAATCAGAATATACATAAAGACTAAGAGATGAAATATAGAGGATCTTTCCCTGTCTTCTACAGCTGACAGAGGTTTTGTTTTGTTTTGTTTTGTTTTTGTTTTTGTTGAAACAAAAAAACCAGCAAGTTAATTTTAGTGATTTGATTTCACAAATGGAAAAGCCACATCATGACTAAGTATACAAAATTTTAACATTGACATTTTGAATTTGATATATACATGTTAATATACCAAAGTGAAAATATCAACTAGGTAATCATACTTATGAAATTGGTAACTGAGAGTTCCAGAATATATATATACTTTTGACTCATCAGTACATGTGCCTAAAGCCATGAAACTAGATAAAGTCAGCCAAGAGGTTTTTGTCTCTCTGTTTGTTTTATTACTTTTATTTTTTTTACAATTCAGTCATTGCTCCCCTCCAGTTCTGCCCTCCCACAGTTCCTCATTCCTCTGTCTCCAAGAGAATGTCCCCAACCCAAGCTTCCCCACACCCTGAGGCCTCAAGTCTCTCTGGGTTAGGCTCACACTGAGAACAGACCAGTCAGTCTTCTGCTGTATATATGTCTCAGAACATATGTTCTGATGTCTCAGAACAGCTTCTGTATGCTGCCTGGTTGGTGGCTCAGTGTCTGAGAGATCTCAGGGGTCCAGATTAGTTTAGATTGCTGGTTTTCCTTTTGGGTCACTCTATGTAGGATTGGGGATCTCACAACCACTCCACCACAGGGCATAGGCGCTTGGGGAGGTGGGACTTGGAAAACTGACTATGCTTACCACATGCCAGGGCAGATGATGGGCCATAAAGAAGCCCCAGGACACAACTGGGGGTGGTGGTGTGGGAAAGCTCAGTCTGAGATGCAGGGCAGCTGGAGCTGTCTAGGGAGTCCCTGGGCCAGCAAAGATGCTGGAGCCATATGGTTCTCAGGCTCTTGGACTCCCAGACACCACCACTGGGGGCCTTCAAAGAGCTGAGAACTGAGTGGGGGCCTGAAGGCTAGATCTAGCCAAGGGCAGGTGCGAGTAAAGAGGACTATGGCTGGCCCCACAGGGAGAATTCTTGGCTTGACAGCATCAGGATTGATGGCAATCCTGGCTGGGAGGCAGCAAGGCCATCTATGGGAGCCTAGATGTCAGCCCTAGAGGGGAAGGCTTTCTCCATGGCTTCACACAGTATATCCCAACGAAAAGAGGCAGTCCATGGTTTTAAGGCATTTTTTTTGTCATGGTGGAAAGTGGATGTGTAAAACCATATCCCATTTCTCATGGTGTGACTTAGATTAAATACCTTTTGCAAGGAAGAATGTCTGGGAAGGAACGCTTATTGACTAAGCCATCTAACCTCTAGGTACCTCATTAGCATAGAGAACTATCTGGAGCCTAAGTGGCCACAGATCACATCTTTCCTACATGTGGGGAGCTTGGGGTGTTGCCCTTATGTGACTGATGGTCACAAATCTATAGAGGCTGTGGTTAGTGATAGGGGGCTGGTGCTGGGGAGCAGGCAAAACTCCTAGAGTCCCTTCAAGGTCTCCTGGGCTTCTAGTCTTAGATCAACTGAAGATCAGGCTACCTCTCATGGTCCTCTGCTTGACAGTCCTCCTCCTTAGTTTCTTCCAGCCTTTCCCTAATTCAACCACAGGTTCTCTGACTTCAGTGGTTGAGTGTAAATATCTGCCTCTGTGTCAGTCAGTTGCTTGTTGGGCCCTCAGAGAACAACCATGCTAGGCTCCTGTCTGTAAGCACATTATAGCATCAGTAATTGTGTCAGGCCTTGTTGTCTGCCTTTGATATGAATCCCAAGTTAAGCCCATCATTGGGCTGCCTTTCCTTCAGTCTCTTCTCCATTTTTGTTCTTGTAGTTCTTTTAGACAGGAATAATTCTGAGTCAGTTTTTGACCATGGGAATACAACCCCATCCTGACACTTGATGTCCTGTCTTTATACAAAAGGTAGACTCTATGCCTCTATGGGCATTTCATCTAAGGTCCCTCCCTTTAGGTCTATAGATTCTCTCAGCTCCCGGGTCTCTGGTATATTAAAAGAGGGTCCCCCACCTTTTACCCCCCAAGGTTACATGTTTATATTCTTTCTGCTGGCCCTCAGGTCCTCACTCCTGGTCCCCTCCAATACGTGATCATGTTCTCCTTTTCCCTTGCCTGTCCCCTCTCTCACCTAGATCCCTCCCTCCCACTGCCTACCATGACTCTTTTTTTTTCTCTCCCAAGTAGGTTGAAGCATCCTCACTTGGGCCCTTCTGATTGTTAACTTTCTTGAGTTCTGTTAATTGTATCCTATGTATTCTATACGATTTTTTTTTTTTTTTGCTACAAACCACTTATTAGTGAGCACCCACCATGTATGCCCTTTGGGTTCTAAGTTACATCACTCAGGATGATATTTTCTAGTTACATCCATTTGCCTGCAAAACTCATGATGTCCTCATTCTTAATAAATGAATAGTATGCTATAGTAGAAATGAACCAAATTTTCTATATCCATTCTTTGTTGTGGGACATCTGGGTTGTTTTCAGCTTCTGGTTAATATAAATAAGGCCACTATGAACATAGTAGAGCACATGTTCCTGGGGTACGGTGGGGTATCTATTGGGTATATGCCCAAGAGTGGTATAGCTGGGTCTTCAGGTAGATCTCTTTCCAATTTCCAAGAAACCACCAAATCGCTTTCTAGAGTGGTTGTGCCAGTGTGCAATTCCACCAGCAATGTTCCTCTTTCTCCACATCCTTGCCAACATGTGCTGCCACCTGACTTTTTGATCTTACCCATCGTGATTGGTATAACGTGGAATCTCAGGGTCATCTTGATTTGCATTTCCCTAGTCACTAAGGACTTTAAACATTTCTTTAAGTACTTCTAACCCATTTGAGATTCCTCTGTTGTGAATTCTGTTTATCTCCATACTCCGATTTTTTATTGACTTGTTTGGTTTTTAGGAGATTAGCTTCTTAAGTTCTTTATATATTTTGGATATTAGCCTTCTATCAGATGTGGGGTTAGTTAAGATATTTTTCCTAACCTGTAGGTTGCTTATTTGTCCTATTGACTATGTCCTTTGCCTTACAGAATCTTTGCAGTCCCATTAATCAATTCTTCACCTTAAAGCCTGAGACATTGGAGTTCTATTTAGAAAATTTCCCCTGTGCCAATGAGTTTGAGGATCTTTCCCACTTTCTCTTCTATTAGATTTAGTGTATCTGGTTTTATACTGAGGTCCTTGATCCAGTTGGAATTGAGCTTTATACAAGATGACAAATGTGGATCTATTTTATTTTTTCTACATACAGACTGTCAGTTATACCAGCTTTCTCTCGTATATTTTTGGCTTCTTTGTCAAAGATCAAGTGTCCATAAATGTGTGGATTTATTTCTGGGTCTTGAATTCTATTTCATTGATCCTGTCGGTCTCTGTACCTATACCATGCAGTTTTTATCACTATTGTTTTGTATTACAGCTTGAGTTCAGGGAATGTGATTCCCACAGAACTTGTTTATATGATTGTCAGTACTGTTTCCTTGTCATTTCTAATGTGTACATAAGATAAGAAGGATTTAGTTGGTATGGGAAATATTGTGATTCATAATTGAGTTGGAGGATGCAAAATTGAAATACAGAGTCTCAGCAGTGAAACAGGGAAGTAGACTCAAAATTCTGTCTTTAAATAAAAAAAAATTTGCAATTAATATCTGTTAATATTGGAAACATCTCTCTCTCTCTCTCTCTCTCTCTCTCTCTCTTTCTCTCTCTCTCTCTTCTCTCTCTATCTGAAAATTGAGTGTCACTGGACCACACTCGAGGCCATACTGTATGCCTAAGCGTCTTTATCTAAAACAAAGTGAATTCCATAAGTTTTTTTTTTATTATTTTAATATGATCTTGTTTATTTATTTATCTTTTCTTTTAAGGAGGAGAGAGAAAAAGAAGTTTCATTAGTAGGGAGGTGGAGAGAATTTTGGAAAAGTTAGTAGAGGGAATATATATATATATCATAAAAAAATTTAAAAAAATTTAAAATTACAAATAAAATAACATGTGAACATTTTTCGACTATATCCAGGGATCTTTCAGTTTTTCTTTGTATATGTAATGTTTCATCCATGGGGAGGTATGAAGAGAAATGATAAGTAATAATATGAAAAGTAAATGTTTATCCAAAGGAAATCATATCAGTATCCAATAACTGAAAATTAAATATTCTCTTTGTGTTAATGTTTATACCTGTTATTGAAATAACATTCTGTTTTTAATCCCCTTTAAACAATACAGTTTAAAGTTACCTCATCTTCTACAAATCACAGAAATACCAACATACATAAATGTAAATATATGTAACTCATAAAAAAAATTATGAAATGTTTGCTGTTGAAACTCATAATGATATTGTGAGACAATGTTACACATATTTTCCAATTAACATAGAAATGAAGGTTATTTTTCGCTTTAATCTTTGACAGAATAAAGATTTGGTTGCATTTTGTTTTTGCTTACTTTTTTATTTCTTCTAATGAATAGGATGCTGGGAGAAACTATATAAGATTTTATTGCTCTTGTGTTAGAAAGTGTTTTATCACTCAAATTGTCATATTCTGAAGAACGTCAAATCACTTATGGTTCTGAAAATGTTTATTACAAAATGTATTTATTAATAGATTTTAATTGATTTTTTTTATCTTTGGTTTATTTCTTTAAATATTTTTCCATGGCAATATATCTCAGGTCAATGAAATAATTGCATAAAGATGAACAAATTTCCTATGTGATCAAATTTTGCACATTAGGGTTCTAGTAATCATAGTGCACAGTTCTTTATTGACATAAGTTCCAATGAATTGCTGTTATTAAAATGTCTGCATAATAAATTATTAAGAATTTTTCCTTCCATAAAACTAAAAATGTGTATCTAATCTCATAGAAATCTGGCTCTTTCCATCATTTTGATAGCATGAAAATATATGATTTTTAAGACTTGAATAATATATTATGGAAGCAAATGTAGAATTATTTAGAGAAACAGAGGCATGATTAAACATGCATATGTTAGAATAGAAAGACTGATATATTGTGAAAGGGAAATGCAAAAACATCCAATAAAACTGTTGGATGCCTAGGTTTTGGATTACTGATAATGGAGTCATCATCAGAGTGGTTGGACTTAAAAGACAAAAATATTTTGTTGGGCCCCATTTTGTCCCTGGTTTGAGCCTTGAGGACAAACCCAAGCCTGGCTGGAGTTTTTGCAGCCTTGTGAGAGAGCTTAATCTTGGCTTGAGTTTTGAGACCTGTCTCAGTCACTTCAGTATCAGAGGGACTCAGCAAGACCTGTTTGGCCTTGCCTCTGCCCTTGCCATTGGTACCTTCAGTTACCCCTTACCCTCTGTCACCACTCTTCTCTGCCTCCTTCATCATCTCTTCCCATAACTAAGTGCCTACATCTTTGCCTTTTCTGTATAAGCAAGTGCCTATTTTAATAAAGTGAATTCCTACTTCTACAAGACTTCTGGCCTGGCATGATTCCTTTGGACCCTTAACACTTGCCATCCTGTTCAGCCTCAGGCAGACCAGGCTGGACTGGGTTCTCTCCTCGCTTCTGGACCTGCAGGCAAGGAACCAAAAAGGTTTGTTAGATTATGCCTGCAAAATTGTATTCCTGCTTTGCCCTTTATATCTTCAACTGTTTTTTTCTTTTTTCTTTTCTTTTCTTTTTTTTTTTGTTGACTCTAAGATGTTTATTGATGCTTCTGAAAAAAAAAATTCCCCTCAGCTACATTAACATAACTGTCAGAAGATGCAGCCACTTTTAATTGACTAGTTCTCAAGTGAGAACCTCTTATTGGTTTATGCCAAAATACTTATTAAACCTTAGGGAGCAAGTCTGTGAAACAAAGTTATTTAGCCTGGCCATGAAGGAAGACCTTCTAGGATGGGGAAAGGAAGATTGAAAATCAACTGAATCATGCTGGATCACTTCAGGAAACATTATAGAGTCAATTATATTCACTGCCCACTTGTCTTTTCACCTGTGATCATAGTAAATTTTCACCAGCGTCTTCAAACTTTATAAAATATGGTAAGTCTTCTACTTTATGAAATAAGTTGTCTTATCTAATAAATATGTTATGTCTTATCTAATATGTTTAAAAGACTTACTTGCCGGGCGGTGGTGGCGGACGCCTTTAATCCCAGCACTCAAGAGGCAGAGGCAGGCAGATTTTTGAGTTCGAGGCCAGCCTGGTCTACAGAGTGAGTTCCAGGACAGCCAGGGCTACACAGGGAAACCCTGTCTCAAAAAAAAAAATAAATAAAGTAAAAATAAAAAAATAAAAGACTTACTTATTTTTATTTTATGGATATGAGTGTTTTGCCTGCATGTATGTCTGAGCAACATATGCATACTTGGTCAGAATTTGGTAGTAATCCCCCTAAACTGAGTGACAGACAGCCTTTTGGGTTATTGGGAATGAATTTAGGTTCTCTCAAAGATCAGCAAGTGTTCTTTATCATCTTTCCACCCCCACTTTGCTAATACCTTAACATTAGGCCAAAAAGTTTCTATTTCTAAGAGCAGTTGATAAACTTTGTATACAATTCTCTATTGCTCCCTTACAAAGAGAAAAGTATTTCTTGATTTTTTTATTAAAATGAGATGAGTTAGTATACAAAAATAAAATATGAAATAACTCAAAACTGCTTAAAATTATATAAAATATTTGTCATTTACTAATTCAATATATGAAAAAGTAACTGTGTCAATTAGAGTACACCCTGATATAATTTAATGTGACCCTTACTGTTTCTTTCTTTTTTAAATTTAAAATATTTATTTTTATACATCTTATTGATTCATTATGAGTTTCACCTTGTTCATCCCAGTCCTTCTCCTTTTCCTTCCAAGAACCTCAGCCTTTTATAGATACAGATTTTGGGGAGGGTCAACTCACCTGGGTGGCATCCAAGCCAATCAGCCCACCAGCTCTCCTTTCTCTGCAACATCAGTGAAAGCTTGCCAGCACTGCTCTGGCTAGGCTACCCAATACCCCCATCGACAGGAGGCAGGGTCATCTCTCGTGCTCTCATGTCCTCAGGGCCAGCTAAGCTGTGCCCTAGTCTCCAGAACCAGCTTCACTGTGCTGCCCAGTCAAGGTGAGAGGCCGGTCTCTCAAGTGGTGTAGCCTGTAAATGGCTGGGATAGCTCTCCTGACCTCACACCCTCCAGATTGGCTCACCGGTGCCTTTGTCATCATGGCAAGCTCCACTATATTCCTCAGGCAAGGTATAGGGCCTGCTTTCTGAAGTTGTACAACCAGTAATGGGACACAGCTAACTCTTCTCTCTCTCATATTCCCAGGGTCAGCTCTCCTAGGTACTGTAGTTGCTGAAGGGGGAGTGGGTAGCACTCTTACATGCCAGAAACCTTATAGCTGGCTTACCTCTGTCTTGCCACCAGGGTTAGCTCTGCTATGCTGTCCAGTCAAGGAGCAGGGTCTTCCCTCCTGAATGCTGCAGCTGGGAAGGGTCAGAGCTAGCTCTCTTGAGTTCATAAACTTACAGGCAGCTTTCCAGACTGCTGAAGATAGAAAGGGATAGGGAGGGGCCATTACCTCTTCACCTGTGCCACCTCATGGCAGATGAGTGTCAGGGTCAGCTCTCCCACACTTCCACCCTCAAGGCAGTACACCCACACACCTGACAACAGGAATACCTCAAATTTTCCATATGGGCAAAGTACAGGGCCTACCCTTCTTAGGGCTACTGAAGGTGACACATGGGGCCAGCTCTCAAGAACATTGCATGCAGTTAGAGACAGAGCCATTTATTTACAACCCTTGGACATCTATGTGATCCCCAACAGCTACCCCTACCAGGGACATCTTCATGTTCTTTAGTGGTAATATGAGCCAGGGAAATTTTCATGCTCTTTACTGGTAATATGAGGCATAGACATTGACATTGATCCCTGCTGTTGTCTAGCCATTGACCCAGACACAACCCTGGGAACCTGGGAACCTCTGTCTGGGAACCTCACAATTACTCCACATGCTAGGGCTAGGCATTCTCAACAGACTATTCCTCTTCTCCCTTAAGTCTCCAGTTTCATGCTCAAGTGGCTCCACTTTTCTTTCTCTCTCATCTGACCACCACATACTCATACATTGTGGTAGTTCCTGCTACAGGTTGGCCTCATGGCTGGCAGACCCCTGGCCGACATCCTTGAGCAGGTCTGTGGGCAGCATGGCAGTCCACGAGTTTCTGTCTTTCTCCTCCTGTGCTACACTGTACGGATTTGGATTAATTTGATTTTTATGAATCATGGGCATAGCAGCTTCATCAAGTCAGGCATTAAAGTAGGATGAACAAAAGATTGACAGCAGTTCTGCCCATGACAGATAAGAACAACACAATTAACAAGATGACTCTTTGCACATTGCCAAGAGTGATAAAAATAATTTTCTGTTATTCAATATATCTGATTACTTTTTACCCCTCTCTAAGTTCTTCCATATCCTTACTGTTAGAATAAGTGGCACAATACTGGACAGAGCACATCAAGCTGCAGGATTCACATTGGAGGTTTTATTGGTTGAGGTGACTTCTGAGGGGGTGACAAGGAAGAAGAGAAGAAGTGGCTGTGGTTCATGGTACATGTCTTTAATTAATCCAGGCCATAAAGATGTGATGCATGTGCAAGGGGGTGTGTGGCAGGTGCCATGGCAACAGATGAAGGAGCAGCTGTTGTCTAGAGATGACATGCTTCATCACTGGGTCTAGAAGCTGGCTATAAAGAACTGCTGGCTGTCCATGGATGTACCCGAAGCTAACATTCCTCTTTTTCTTATCATAAAAAAGGGATAAAAGGGAGGGTGATAGTGAGGTAGGAATAGAGGCATCAGATCTCTTAAACTGATTCCTGCTGTCTAGGAGCGTTATCAATTTTGGAACATAGCTGACCCTCACCATCAGGGTTCATTGGATATTCATTCATATCAGGCTCTTCTGTGGACAGTGGTTGGTAATTCTATAAAAGGAACTGATTAATTATTTGGTTAGAAATGTTTGAATTGGTCATGGGAGGAATGTGAAGACAAGGATAATGAAGGAGGGAGCAAATAGTAAACCTAGAAAAATGAAGAGAAGAGGCAGTAGGAAGGGCAGTATCCATTTCTCTATAGGGTTGTTGAAAACCCAAAAATTACAGGCCTCACACTGTTCTTTGTATTTTAGGATGTCTGAATGTAGCTGCTGCATTTTACCAGGCTCATTGACATAGAAGCAGCATTCTTCTTGGAGAAAAAGGCAAAGACTACATTTGTTAGCTGTAAGACATCTATTCCTCTTCAATTCTGAAGCACCACTGCGGCCTGGGAATTGATTCTTTCTTTGGATGGAGAGCATAGTTTAGGTTACCTTTCGAAGACTGTTATAAAAATGGAAAGAGAATTTATTGTTTAAAGTTAGAGAGGAACTTGGCCCTTCTATTCCATTACCAGAACCTGTAGTTATTCCCATAGCAACCAGGAATGGCAGGATTTGAAATGCCCTCTGGTTATGTTGGGCAGGTATTGTGTCTAAAACTGGGATTGGTAGAGGCTCTTTTCCGTATTTTACTCATAATTCAGGGAAAGGAAACTCCTGGCAGATAGACAATGACATACCTGAGTTGCACAGAGAATTGACACGTTCTGGACTGTGGCAGAGATGATGTATCAAGGGTTATGGTTCTGTTTCAGTCTAGGGAGCTTAGCATTAAAGGAGTGTTTAATTACACTCTTATTTCTCCAATTTCCAGAGGTTAGATGATTGGGACACAGGTGAGCCCTCCAATTCTGGATTGTAGTTCATTCCAGATATAGTCAAATAGACAACCAGGAATAGCCATTACTGATGAAAAGGGGTCACTTGGGGAGAGCACGCAACCTAAAAAGAGCCAGAGATGGGTTTTCCTCAATCAAGGTGAAGTTCTTGTGACAATTTGGCAAAAGTGGTTTTTAGGGACTAGTTAGTTCTTTTTATCTTTCCTTAATATTGGGAATGATAGGGAATATGAAAATGCCAGGCGATGTGGAAGGCTTTAGATACAGTTTGAGAAACTTAGGAGGTGAATTTAGGACTATTATCTAACTAGAGGGAGGCTGGGACTCCAAATCAGGGAATGAACTATTGGAGGAGAAGAACATAGACGGTCTAAGCCTTTTTGTTGCTGGTGGGGAATGCTGCTACCAACCCCCAAAAGGTGTCTACCAAGACCAGGGGGTATGTGGCATGTTTGACAGTGGGCATGTGGGTAAAGTCAAGTTACTAGTTGGTTCCAGGAAGGGAACCTATAGCTTGGTGGGTGAGAAAAAGGGTGCTATGATACCTCGGGTTGGAGTCTGACATCTGACAGGTTTTGCAAGAGGCAATGATAGATTTTAAGAATCGTAAGTCCTGAGGAGTAGGCTGTAGGTGGGTTTTTTATCAAAATAAGACAATGCTTGCTTGTTAGGATGAAAGAGTTGGTAAAGACAGGACAGTTTGACTAGCATTAAGGGGTTAGAGAGGGGGATGTGTGTTGTAGGATAAGAATGTCCTGTAGTGGAAGAGACAAGTCTAGGTCTCAAGGGCCATAGCTCTACCTGTCTCATTGGCTTGGTTGGTTCCCTTGGAGACAATAGAGTCATCTGTCTGGTAGGATCTGATGTGGACAATTCCAAAAGATATGGGGAGATGGGAGGCCTTTAGCATGGCTATAATTGGGTTTGCATTAGCTACTGTTCCTCCTTTTGTTGTAAGTAACCCGTGCTCCTTCCAGATAGTAGCATGTGACAGGAGGATATAGAAAGCATATTTGGAGTCTGTATAGGTGTTTAGGGATTGTCCCTGTGCCATTGAAAGGCACTAGTAAAAGCTATTAGCTCAACCTGTTGATTGGAAGTATGGGTAGGGAAGGTCTGTGCCTCAACCTTTGTGTCTGACATTATAGCATAGTCAGATCTTCTGACTTCTTCATGTAAAAAAGAACAGCCATCTGTAAACCATGTGTAGATGTCCTGGGTCAATGTGCCCTTCTATATGTATTAAGGGTGAGGTAGTAGTTCCTGTGAGGTTTCAGTGCAGAAATGTGATACTGAGTGGTTAGTATTTGGTTGAAGAAGAAGATTGCAAATATTAAGAGGTGGGTATGATTGTAAAGTTAGTGTGAGATCATCTATTAGTGTTACCTGAAGGGAAAGAACCCAGGAAGGAGGTAGAGTTTCTAAGCATTTGTAAGTTAGGAGCTCTGACAGGGTATATGAGAAGGGAAGTTGATGATAGGGAACCCAAATGTTAGTTTTTTGGACCCTCAAATGAGGATTTCAGCAGCTGCTAAACTACTTATACAAGATGCCCATCCCTGGATAGTTAGGTCTAGTTTTTTATTTCTTTTTTTTTTTTATTTTCTTATTTTTTGACGAGTATGCTAAGGGTGCAAACAAGCGTCTCAGTTGGTAGCCTAGAACTCTAAGGGCAAATCCCTCTTTATCAGTTACCTAGAAGGAGAAGGGATGGGTCAGGTCAGGAAGGTATAAGAAATGGGCCTGAAGGACATTCTTTTGGAACCTTTGAAAATGCTTGGTAACAGGTTTGAGAAGATGTTCGTGGATGAGGCCTAATGCTGCTTCAGATAAGGAGTGGGAAAAGAGGGAAAAGGAAAGAACCCAAGAATGTAAAAAAAAAAAAAAAAAACAAACCTAGCTACTCCTAGGAATGATAAAATCTCTTCTTTTGTAGAGGGAACTATTAAAGACTAAGTTAGATTCTTCCATCTCTAGGAAATGGCCCTGTGTATTGGGGTAATTGTTAGTCCCAAATAGGTGACCTTAGGACTAGACAGTTGGATTTTAGAAAGTGAGACTCTGTAGTATCAACTAGACAGGAAATTTAGAATAGCAGAAGTGTCAGCTTGGCTAATTTCTAGAGAGAGACTGTAAAGAAGAATGTAATGGACAATCTTAGATTGGAGGGGGCGGGGAATCAGAGAAAATAAGTTGGAAGACAGGGCCTGGCCAAATAGATGTGGGCTGTCCCAGAATCAATGAGGTAGAGCAGTCCAGATGAGTTGGGTTGAAAATGGGTGTCTGGTTGTTCCAGGTAAAGGCAAAGATATTCTGTGAGTGAGCATCTAGAGGGATGCAGAAGACTGCAACTTTGAGATCTATGACTGAGAAATGAGAAGTTCCCCAGGGGATAGTGGAGAGAAGTGTGTAAGGATTAGCCATAACACAGTGGAGAGGAACCACAGCAGAGTTAATGAGCCTGAGATCTTGAACCAAGTGATAGTTTCCATTATGTTTCTTAACTGCTAGTATAGGGGTGTTTTCTTAACTGCTATTATAGGGGTGTTAAAGGGGGAAGAGGTAGGATGGAGCAGTATTTTCCTTAGTAAGTCAGAGATATTAGGCTTAAGTCCCATGAGGCTATGTAGAGAAAGAGAGGATTGGGCTTAGATGATGTAGGTGATAGAGTCCTATAATTGGATGACAATAGGAGAATGATGTTTAGCAACAGAAGGGTTCTGGACACCCCAGACTTGGGAGTCTACATGAGAAGTTGGCAAAGGAAACAACATATTAGATTTAGTAGGTTGGGTGGCTAGAAGGATGAGGAGAGGGGCTGCTTGAGAGTTTGAGTTTAAGTGAATGGGGGGAGCAAAAGAAATAAAGGCTCCCCACTTAGCTAAATGATCCCTTTCCGATAAGGTGACGGGGCACACTGGCACTATCAAAAAGAAATAGGAATGATGAGTAACCCTAAAAATGCAACTAAGTGGTGGGGTCTGGAGAAGTTGTTAAGGAAAATGGGGAGAAATGGGTGGCCAAAACTCTGTCAGGACTGAGTAAGTGGTCCCAGTGTTCATGAGGAAGTAGATGGGTTGCCCAGACAGCACGATGACTATCTGCAGCTCCCTGATGGTGTTTGAAGTAGTCACGTCATGGGGACTCAGGCCCCTTCAGTGGTCCATAGCCAACCAATCCTAGGAGATCAGCCAGAGGGTGATCTGAGAGTGATGTCCCTCTGTTCTGAGCAGCCTAAGGGTAATCGACAGCCAAATGTCCTTGCTGCTGGCACTTTGGGCATAGCCTTGATGGCTTATTGGATTAGGGCAAACCTTTGCCCAATTACCCTGTTGACAACATTTGTAGCAAGGACCTGGTGGTTTCCCCAGCCTTAGAAGGTCAGGAAGACCAGGCAGTGGTTGGGGCTGGTCACACATCCTTTACCAGCATATGATAATTTTGTCTGTGGACCTTTTCATTTCTCTGATGGTACACTTTAAAGGCCAGTTCCAAGACTTCTGCCTGTGGAGTTACTGGATCCCTTTCTAAGAATCTAAGTTTGTCCTTAATGTCGGGTTAGCTTTGGGAAAAGAAGTAGGTCCTCAAGAGTTTCTTATCTTCTGGAGTTTAAGGGTCTAAATTAGTATATTATAATAGGGACTTTGTAAGGCATTATAAAAACTGAGACATGTTTTTGAGTTTATCTTGGATAACCTCTTGGATTTTCTCAAAATTTACTGATTTTAGGGCAGCCCTAAGGAGACCAGCCAGGAGGAAGGTTGTAAATTACTATCTGGCTAGAATACCACTTGAATTATAATTCCTTTGAGGAACCTGGTCGGGTACAGTCTCTGACCTGATCAGATATGCTGTGACTGTCTGATGAATCTCATCAGCATCTATCCAAGCCTTTTTCCAAATTTACCTGCATTGATCAGGGAGTAAATTATTACCGAGAATCATATATATATCATGGAAAGTCAAGCTACAAGATTAAATAATATACTGAAATTCTTTAATAAAGGCAAAAGGGTTGGAGGTATAAGATCTCAGTCTTTTTTCTATTTAAGAAAGTGCATTTAGCAAGAAAGGGACAGGTAGTCTAATTATACCACCTTTCCTAGCAACTTCTCTTTAAGGAAGGACTAACACTTTGTTAGGCTGGGTAGGGGGAAAGGTGGGGAAGTTGACTGCAGATTTAGAGTAAGTGGTGGGAGAGCTGAAAGTAGGTGACAGCATAGGGCAAATGGAGCAACTTGTAGCTGGCAGAGGAAAAGGAAAGTCTGGAAAATTCAAGCGAGGAGGCTCTGGCTAAGTCTGGTGAGAAGAGGAAGCTATGGAAGCTGGGAAGGAGGAGAGGTTGTAGAGTCAGGTCGGTGGTCATAAGTGGGAGGTTCATTAGCTGGATCAAAATCAGTAGAAGTCTCATCTGATTGAAGATTCATAGCCAGAAGGAGTTCAGTTGGGAGACAGGAGGAGCAAAGAGAGGGTTTGGAGCAATGATAGGTAAAAGCTTGACATAGAGAACCTCCTTCCATTTACCAAACCACTGGCCATATATATGAAGATCCTTAGAATTACATGGCCATATGGAATTGTTATCTAATAGGTACTGAGGCCAGACATGGTTGCAAAGTTGTACCAGTTTGCATGCCTCTAAATTAAGTGTTAGTTTTATAGTTTTGAGATTTTCCAGGATGCATCCCAGTGGGGAGACTGGAGGTATGGTTGAAGACAAGACATTCATTTGATGAGAGACGTTATTAAAGTATTCCTACCAGCATCCCAAGAACAAATTAATAACAATAGACAAACCTTGCCAAATTGTCTTGATGGCAGTAGATCAATAAAATATAGTTGAGCAGTCAAGTGTAGGATTACTAAGTCATCACACAGAAGGTAGTAGCTAAGAGCTGCAGGCCTAATCCCAAGCTGTGGACCCAGGGCCTGAAGAAGGATAGTTTTCCTGCAGCTTCCCCGACAGTGAGAGGGAGGAAATTCACCCAAAGTTAGAAGTCCTATATTGAGAAGTCAGCTAGAAGGTCGGTCATATAGACCTTGGATAAATCCATCCCTTAGATGCATAGAGGGTGGCCAGTGCTCTCATGGGATCAGGGGCTATGTCTGCCAACTGGGACAGAAAGCTTATCAACCCACTGTTCTGAGCAGCCTAAGGCACCTGGTTTAGCAATCCAGTCACTGAAAAATGAACCCTTGTAGTTGGCGTACTTGTTGGGATGAGTTTTGGACCATGGGGCTTAAACCACCTGACAGCAGCACTCCACATGATGGCGGGTTCCATGTCCCTCAGCGGTGGAGCCTTGAACCAGCCAAGACTTACAAAGCAGGCAGCAAACAGGTCTGCTAAAAAAATGTTGGAATAAATGGTGCAATACCAGAGAGAGCACACCAAGCTTCAAGTTTCACGTGGGCAGTTCTATTGGTAGAGGCAGCATCTGAGGAGGTGAGAAGGAAGAAAAAGAGAAGAAGGTGCTATGTGCCAAGGTAAGTATCTTTTATCTGGGCCACATCACATGAAGGATACAGGAGTAGTGCTATCGCCTAGACATGGCATGTGGATCCAAGAGCTGGATAGAAAGAGCTTCTGTCTGTCTATGGATATACTGATGCTAACACTTACCACTTCCCTACCCTGCCAAATCCATATACTTTCTTTCTCTTTCTTTGGAATATAAAAAGGCATCTAAAATGATAAATTAGAAGGAAAAAAACCCAACTCAGTGGACAAAACAAACAGAATAAAAAGTCAAAGATAAAGCTCAAGAAACACATACAGTTGCCAATAACACATGCTCACATAGAAATCGTATAGAAACAGAAAAGCAAATCCAGAAAAAAAAAATACACATACAAACAAACTGTAAGGCTTAACAAAAATTAAGCCCTAACAAAGCATTATGATGAAAAGAACCTCCAAAATGCCATTGAGTTCATTTTGAGTTGGCCATATACTACTGGGCCTTAATCATGATTTCTGTACTGAATGAAGCTATATTGAAGAAAACTAGTTTTTCTTTGGGAAGCAATTATCAATTGGAGATTAATTCTGGGTTATGGATGATGGCATGTGTCTACTTCCCACTTTCAGAGCTGGAAAGCCATCAGGCTTAAAACTGTGCAGGCCCTGTGCATACTACCACAGTCTCTGTGAATTCAATGTATGGATTTATCATGCTATATTTAGAAGGTCTTATTTCCTTGCTGCCCTTTGTCCCCTCTGTCTCTAAGACTCTTTCATCCTTTTCGATGGGAAGGGACTTGATGGAGATATCCTGTTTAGGATTGAGAGTCCCAAAGTTTCTTATCTCACTCTCTACATAATATCTGGTTATGGTTCTTTGTATTTTCCTCATTTACTGCAAAAGGAAGCTTCCATGATGATGGCTGAGCAAAGCACTGATTTGTGAGTATAGCAGAATGTTACAAGGAGTCATTTTATTGTTACTTTTCTGTTTTTTAAAGAAAAGTAGGATTTGGTTTTATCCTAGGTTCCTGTACTATCTAGTCTCCAGTTCTTGATCACCGAAACCTTGATCCTTGAGGAGGATGGATTACATCTCATTGATTGATCTTAAATCCAATCAGATTTTTGTTGGTTACTCCAAAGATGCACTAGTGCATCTAGAAGGCAGGTTATCATTGCAGATTGAGGGTTTGTATCTGGCTAGGTTGGTGTTTCCTCTGTAGCATGCAGAGTAAATTCCAGTACCATGAATACCAGTCAGTAGGGATGAAAGGTCTAGGTAGATACCAGCTTGACTTCTCCATATTCAATCAGTTGTATTAGTGATGTCTTCAGCCATAGGGTCTTACCATCATGATTATGGAGAGAAATCAATAACCTTTCAAATCGCCTGATTTATTTGGGTGTTTCCATGCCTCTCTGACCAATAAATCAATTAGATATAAGTCACTCCGGGAACTGGAGGTTTCATTTGGTGTTATGTCCAGCTGGGGCTCAATCTTGCTGTTATTTGGTCATTCCGTTTATAACCACCTTCGTATATCTAACATATTTTATGAAACTACAAGTGTATTAGGCTTACATATACTCTCTCAAACTGTCCATAGTTCTAGCTGTTCCTACCAGAATTTACATTCTTACTTTACAACTAACTAACATCTGCATACAAGCCAATACATATTTGTTTTCTTGCATCAGAATTGACTGACTCAGGATGTTTTCTTCTTTTTCTATGTTCCATTCATTTATCAGAGAATTTTATTTCCTTTATATACCAAGAAAGTATATAGTGTGACCATACCATATTTTTCTTTATCTGTTTGTCCATTGATGAACATATAGTCTCTTTTCAGTTTCTGGCTACTATAATAAAGCAGCAATGAGCATGGTTGAGCAAATATCTCTGTAGTAGGATGAAACATCTTTGGAAATATGCCTATGAGTATTTTAGCTGGATCTTGAGGTGGATTGATTCCTATCTTTCTGATGAAATACCATACTGCTTTTCATAGTGGTTGTACAATTTTGTAGTCCTGCTATCAATGGATTTGTGTTCCTTTTATTCCAAATCCTTGCTCATATGAACTGTCATTTCTTTGATTGATCTTGGCTATTCTGTTTGGTATAAGATGAAATCTCAAAGTAGTATTTATTTGAATTGCTCTGATGATGAAGAATGTTGAATGTTATGTTAAGCGTTTCTCAGTTATTTGAGTTTCTTTTGGTTCTGTGTTTAGATCTGTATACCCTACTTTTTAATTAGATTATTTATTTTCCTGATGTTCAGTTTTTCATTTCTGAAGAAATCAAAGATTCCAAGAGGATTGTTCCATTTCCTCATGAAAGTTATATGTTGCTCTTAAAGTGCCAAAGAAAATGAATTATAATCACAAATGAAAAATTTACAATTGAGCTTTTTATAAATATAATATTACTGTAAATTCTTATCACCAGTTAACATTTTTAAAATAAACACTTGCCAGTGATTGAGCTTAATATGGTTACATAAAAGAAAATTTTATATCGGGAATAAAACATTTGTAAGTTGAATTGCAATTCAAAGATTGTGAGTTGCAGATATGACTCAGCCATTAGAAGAGGTTACTATTCTTACAGAGGACCTGGGTTCAATTCCTAGAACCTACATCAGGTGTCTCACAAACTGCTCATGATTCTTTTTTTTTTCTAGATGATATAATATCATTGGGTTACCGTGGGCACTTATGTGTGCATATAAATTTATGCAGACACACACACATAAAAAGTAAATATAAGTACATGTTGAAAAAATCAAGATCTAGAAATAGTAGCAATTAACACAAAAATAAAATGCTAATAAGAAACATATATACTTTTAAAATAATATATGAAACTTACATTGAGCAATTTAAATGTCTATAGTATATAACTGTGTCGTTGTCCCATTTGATTTGTATGTCAAGGTATAATTCTTGTCTCCTATTCCATATATTTGCTTAAAATGTATATTTCATTAATATATTGTTATGTTATGATAATTCATTTGTACTAGCAGTATAGGATTATGCTGATATTTCCATTGAGTACCTTGAAGCAGGATAAATGTTGCAGTTTATGATGTTGTAAAAGCAAAGCTTTTGTAGTAAAGCTACATAATACTTCTCCACCTTGTAGCCATTTGCACTAACTTTAGAAACAGGCTTCTGTTTTAAGTTATGTAGTGGACCTCTGAGAATTAAACAAGGGAATAGGGCCTGAAGAGATGGCATGGTAGTTAATTACCATCTTGTCAAACTGAGATATTTTAGAGTTAATTAAAAATATTAATAAACTATTCCATATATTCCCAAATCTAAGAATAACCACAATGTTTCCTATATAAATCCAACAAATTTAATTGTTTCACATATGTTCAATTACTGATCTTTAAAGTAATATACCTAAGAAAGCATAATCTACTGACAATCTATAAAGCAGAACATGATTTTCTTGAAAGTCAATATATTCTGAATCACTCATTACTCACTCTCAAATTGAAGTCCCAAATTAGCAGAGACATAAACCAGCTTTCTATGATTGTTTACTATTTACCACACAGTGTCATAAAACAATCTGCCTGATTCTATGGTTTAGGAGGTCTTGCATGACATGACTCTGTGTATACTCTGCTCAGGTTCTGCCAGGGTAAAAATCATGTTTCTCAGGGCAAAACCACCAAGCTCCTATTCCTAGAACAGTAGTGGTTGTCTCACTTCAGTTGATTGTGGCTCTTTCTTCCTCTTTCCTTCTCATTTCCCAGAGACTAATATACTCACAATATTGTTCCCACTACCTGCTGTTTAAATATTGCCATTGACTTTCTTCAAAGACAGAGGATAGAAGCATGGGATTGTCTTTGCTTTCCTTTGGTAATCCATCAAGGATGAGAACTTTATATAATTGAAACTTAACTGGAAGAGTAATGGTATGTTCTCATTGATAATAGGCATAGAAAGAAATGAATACATCACATTCATAGGCTCATCCCACATATATTCAGAGGAAATTCCACTTGTTTTATCCACCAGTGAGTGGAAATTTAGGGATCATATTAAATGCTGCTTGTCCCATGTTGAAATTAGCATAGTTTCAATTAATTCAAAGTTGATTCACTCCGTACTGCACAAATACATTTAACATATTACTATTATACAGTATTTCTCAATTTTCTAGGATATATCATTTTATATAAATAAATCTTTGTTATACATACAGTTAAATTGTTTTAAACAGTAACTTCTCTAAGATTTCTGAAAAATATTCCAACAATGTAATGTACTTTTAATTCATTTCTATTGATGAAATTAGATTTTATCACCTAATTTCAGAGTATTTGAAAATAAGACTTTGTGCTTTAGAGTCATGAACAAGTAAAGTATAGCTATGACTTCAACAGTTAATAACCTTCTACACAAACTCTATTTCATTCTTACTAAGATATTTTCCTTATCAAAAACAGGAAAATATTTAAATTTAGGGTGTATTATAAAAAATAAATAAAGAAAAGAAAAGAATATAAATAAAAACAGATGTGAAAGCTTTTGGTAAAGATAGTTACTTACCATAATGTAGACTTTTAGCAATGTAGCTCTTAGTAATTTAATAACCCCCTCCCCAAGCTAGTGGTCGTTATTTTTGAATGTTCTGAAATTCTATAAAAATAATTAGTTCTCACTTACTAACCTTTACATAATGAATACACAGATCTTGACAGGATTTTAGTCTATGGTACTAACAATGTAAATTCTCTACATGTTTTAATTTGATTCTATGACAATGTCAATTATAAAATACCTTAATAACCTCAAAGAAATTAGCTGCCATATGTATTACAAAAGAAAAGAACAAGGCTGTCTTTCATGTCCAAGTCAGATAATTATGACTTTTCCTATACATTTTTGCTATTAGCCAGGAATATTCCAAATAATAAAACTGTTTCGTAGTAGATCACAAAGAAAAGAGAATATGCCAGTAAAATGAGTGGTTCTTTGTTCTGAATTATGAAATACTTTTAATAATGTAAAAGAATAAAGATATTATCAATTTAATTTAACTTTTTGTTATCTACAAATTTAAAATCTCATTTTGTTCTATCATTATATTCTATTTAGTATTCTGATAATCTAGTAGGTTAAATTATCATTTGCTAAATATCATTTTTAATTTTATTCCTTCATGCGAGAAAACTTCATTAGACTCAATTTGAGTATTCTTGTAGTCTAATTTCAGTATATTTATGTCAGAGTAAAAATCTTGTCTTTTTAGAAACTAATTAATTTTTCTCTTCCATAGCCATATCTAGTTTACATAGTGTATTTAATAAAGTATGATGAATCATTAGGACTGACTCCTAATGGTTTTTCTAGTGATTAGATAAATGTTAACCATTTCTCTTGGTTTTCTGATGAAGGAACAAGAGTAGAGATATCCTTTTTTTTTTTTTTTTTCTGCAGCATTTCATTACATACATTATCTATATATTTTACTTGCTCGTGTTTTCTGTTCATTCTATGTGTACATGTCACACTTGGAATTGAAACAAACAAGAGAAATTTTGAGAAAAAATTGTAAAAATCAACTTTAACATATTTTTAATATCCTGCCCAAACGATATATCATGGAATTGTGGTCTAGAAATGTTTAATTATTTGTCAATTGGACACAATATGGTATCTTCACCCACTGTTCAATTTAATACAAAAAGATAATCACAGTGTGTATATTATTTTATATTTGTGAAATATCTTAATATATGGTCATAGATATCTTTCAAATCCCTCTGTTTCTTAAAAGTCCTTGTTGCATATTTTTATCTTGAAACTCAAAGTTTTTAACCAGGGATATCTGTGTGAAAGTAGGCTTAAAATTACCATAGGAGTGTAGTGGAGTTGTCAGTGTTTTTAATCACTGATGGGGAAGACTCAGCAGGTCCAAAAACCTATTAGTGGCCTACTTAGGATTAAGAGCAGAGCTCTGTGACACCCTCCCATTTAATGTTGTCTATTAAAATGCCTATTCTTCTATATGCTCTGTTTAGGTAGGTATAATTGCATTGAGTTTGTTATTGGAACAGTTGTATCCTGCCTAGAAAATGGCATTTCATAGATCATTCTATATTCTCATTCTTATGCAACTAACCATCATTTTTGTTTTACTTAACATCTCATTTTACTAACATGTTAATCTTTCCATCCCACAAGATAATCTTTTTTCTTCTACAATGTTTCCAGAATCTTAATGTGAGTGATATAAGTGTCTTGTTTATGGCTAAGCATTCCATCATCACCTATTTTCATGAATTTGAGCAGTTACATGCCCTATATTCACCACTTTATGCTGCTAATCTTCTCTGATTAAGGATCGAAAATCCTTTGTCTTTGTATATAAACATATATACTTAGACAACTTTTAGACGCAATGTCAATTTACCTCCATAAATAGTTGTTGCAGGATATGTGATCACAGTATGAACCCTGAGATTGTTATTTACTGAAAACCACTGTTTCTAGTGGTAATATGGCTCACCCTTAGCACACACCTTTAACCCCTCTGGCTGGGATACAGACATGCCCTTAATAAACACCTTTAATCCCAAACAATGAAGGTAAAATTAGTTTGGACAAGAATGCACCCATGTTAGAATGTGATGTCTAAATATGTGGCAGACAAAGTAATGATCAGAGAAAGAATTGACAGAATAGGATTAAGAAATGCCCATTTCTCAGGTGAAGAGAGAAGAAAAGAAAGTTACTTAAGGCGTGTGCAGAGGGAGGAGGAAGCAGTTTTACTGAGAGAGTTTTACAGAGACAGATTGAAGAGAGAACAAGGTTAGACAGACAGGGGAATATATAACAAGT
Organism: Rhynchomys soricoides; assembly: GCA_019843965.1. Lineage (NCBI taxonomy): Eukaryota > Metazoa > Chordata > Mammalia > Rodentia > Muridae > Rhynchomys > Rhynchomys soricoides. Next base: position 759,627 of record JADRCH010007214.1, read on the forward strand.
CTGAGAATGTGGAATCAGAAGCTCAGAACCGATTGGTAGAGTTCGTATAAAGCCAAACAGAGCAATTCTGGAGACCTGAAAGGAGCCAGATTGAATCAGTTAGTGTGGTGAGAAGTTTTGTGTCAGAACAACTGAGTTGAACCAGTCAGTGATAGTTCTGAAATCACTATTATTCAGCAGTGATTCTCAGAGGCTGAAAACATGTAGGCCTCAATTAGATTGCATGGAGAAAAGAAACTTCTAGTCTAAGGCTAGGTTAGCAGATGAACACAGGTAGCTTCAGAGATTACAATTAGCAATAAAAGTATAAACAATAACTTTATAAGCAGAAGTGAATTCTCTCCTTTACAAAGGACCTTAGACATTTTCAGTCTAAGGTCTTGTACCAAGATTACCATACTTGGCATGGATTCAATATTGTAGAGAGGGCAAAAGTCACAATATTGTAGTGGTTGGACACCCCTATGACAGCTTTACCACTATTTATCCAATAGGCATATCTTCCCTTGTGATTGGTATTTTAGCTAAAAGATTTTGTGTCCAGATATGACTATTGGTGTTTTCTTCTTGCAGCAGCTCGCATGGAAACATAGGGTACTATGAAAGATAATGAGTAGGAAAGAAACTTTCAGCTCACTTCTATCTTGATTTCCTTATTTCTTGTGTTTAAGCTTTGTAGTGCCTTCAGCAATAGGATACTATAAATTACTTTATTCTTGTAACCATGTGGAATGGCAAGATCCCATTGTGCTTCCTCTATAATCAACAGCTCCTAAGGAAATATACCAAAAGACCTGGCATGATAATTTTGATTAGTGGCACATTATTTATAGGACTGGCATTGTGTGTCCTTGTGTGTTGTCAGCCTTAAAATCTCTTATAGGTTTTTTAATTGTGATACCAGCTGGTAACTTTGCTTGTGGCTCTTTCATACTCTTTTCATTCTTATTATACCTCATTGAGCTTGTTATGACCCCAATTCTCACCTTCATCTTCCTATTTCAATGTTCCCATAGTAAGTATTCCCCTTCACCACTCATTTTTTACCTACATGTTACTCATCCCTTAGAGCAATCTCCTCCCCAACTATCTACATTCTAGCTTCGTGTCTTTCAGAGGCACCACAAGTTAAATATACAAACTTAAAGAGTCAGGAGTATGATAATACAGTTGAAGAGACAATTCAGTGTCTGTCTTTCTGGGTGTTAGTTATGTCATATTGTATTTTTTTCTAGTTTTATCCATTTACCTGTTAATTTTACTTTATATTTATTTATTTATTTATTTATTTATTTATTTATTTATAATATTTTAAATTTTAGACAGCATGTTTTTTGTTCGTATTCTTTCCTGTCTTTCACTCGGCATACATACTACTCTTTACCAACCCAGCTTCATGTACTTTCTCTCTCAAATACAAAATAAACGCACAAAATATATGTAGTTCAAGTTATACTGGGAAACAATCCCTGAGCATGAGGCCTGATCTGGAGCATGGTTGATATATCCAGGGTCAATCCATTGTTTATTTATTATTTTCTCTCTCAGGAGGTATCAACTTCGAATAGATTCTTAACTGAATGTATGATTTTATGTTGACTGCCCCCTTTTCTTGCTGAGATTGTATTGGATTTGAACTTGTGCAAATCTTGTCCATCTTGGCATAGTCTCTCTCTCTCTCTCTCTCTCTCTCTCTCTCTCTCTCTCTCTCTCTGTGTGTGTGTGTGTGTGTGTGTCTGTGTCCATGTGTGAATTCATAAGTGTATCGGCCTTGTTATGTCTAGAAAACAGTGTTTTCTTGGAGTTGTCCAACACTTTTGGCTCTTTCAATCCTTCTGTTTACTCCTATGTATAGATTACCTTAGGGGTATGGTTGTATTGTAGACATTCTATTTAGGGCTGAATGTTCCAATGTATCTTGCTCTCTGAATGTTTTCTAATTGTAGGGCTTTAGTAGTATTGAATATCATCTACTATAAGAAGCTTCTCGGATGAGAATTTAGTGATGTAATGATCTACAGGTTTAGCAATAAGGAATTATTCTATTGTTATGTTCATTTAGAAGAATTATTCTAAGAGCTTTGCTCCCATGGACAAGGACCACTCTAGTCATAGGTTCTGAGCTTTATTAACAGTGTCAGTTTGATAGAATTCAAAGAGTATGCCATAAATTGAATCAAAAAGTGAGTGACTAGTCCCATAACATGCTGGTAGTATACCAGCTAGTAGATCCAGCAGGCTGGTCAGGGCTCATAGCGGGGTAAAAATGATACCTTTTTTTCCCCTCTAGTATCACTCACACAATCTTCTAGCACTATAAATACTAGTAATTAGAGGGAAATATGCTAAATGAGCACTGGCTATATTTTTCCATATTTGATAACATAAATATGTAGTATCTTTTTATTATTTTCATATTTTATTTACATTTCAAATGTTTCCCCCTTTCCACATCTCCCCTTTGGAACTTCCCTATTCCCTCCGTCCTCCTCCTCCCACTATGGGTATATTCTCCAACCTACCTCCCCACCCCACCCCCCACCCACTCTCGTCTTCCCTCCTTGACATTCTCCTATACTGGGGGATAAAACACCTTCAGGCGCAAGGGCCTCTCCTCCCCCTGATGGTTAACAAGACCCTCCTCTGCAGTCTTTGTGGCCAGCACTATGGGTCCCTCCATGTGTATTCTTTAGTTGGTGGATCAGTCTCCAGAAGTATGGGGGGGTCAGACCAGTTGCCAGTGTTGCTACCTCCCTGGGGCTGAACACTCTTTCAGCTCCTTCAGTCCTTTTTCCAAGCCCTCCATCTGGGATCTCATACTCAGTACTACTGTTCCTGTGAAGTGACTCTTGGGTATTTCAAACTTCTAGGCTAATAACCACTTAATAGTGAGTACATATCATGTTCATTCTTTTGTGACTGCATTACCAGGCTCAGAATGATGTTTTTAAGATCCATCCATTTGTCTACGAATTTCATGAAGTCATTGTTTTAAATAGCTGAGTAGTATTCCATTGTGTAAATGTACCACATTTTCTGTATCCATTCCTCTGTGGAGGGACATCTGGGTTGTTTCCAGCTTCTGGCTATTATAAATATGGCTGCTATGAACATAGTGGAACATGTGTCTTTATTACATGTTGGAGCATCTTCTGGGTATATGCCCAGGAGTGGTATAGCTGGGTCCTCAGGTAGTGTTATGTCCAATTTTCTGAGAGTCCACCAAACTGATTTCTAGAGAGGATGTATCAACTTGCATTCCCAACAGCAATGGAGGAGTGTTCCTCTTTCTCCACATACTTGCCAAAATCTGCTGTCACCTGAGTTTTTGATCTTAGCCATTCTGACTGGTGTGAGGTGGAATCTCAGGGTTGTTTTGATTTGCATTTCCCTGATGACTAAGGATGTTGAACATTTCTTTAGATATTTCTTGGCAATTCGAGTTTCCTCAGTTGAGAATTCTCTGTTTATCTCACTTCCCCATTTTTTGATAGGGTTATTTGTATCTCCGGAGTCTAGCTTCTTGAGTTCTTTGTATACATTGGATATTAGCCCTCTATCAGATGTAGGATTGGTAAAGATCTTTTCCCAATCTGTAGGTTGCCGTTTTTCCCTAATTACAGTGTTTTTTGCCTTACAGAACCTTTTTAATTTTATGAGGTCCCATCTGTCAATTCTTGACCTTAGAGCACAAGCCATTGGTGTTCTGTTCAAGAACTTTTCCCCTGTGCCCAAGTGTTCGAGACTCTTCCCTACTTTCTCTTCTATTAGATTCAGTGTATCTGGTTTTATGTGAAGGTCCTTGATCCACTTGGACTTGAACTTTGTGCAAGGAGATAGGAATGGATCAATTTGCAATCTTCTACATGTAGACCACCAGTTGATCCAGCACCATTTGTTGAAGATGCTGTCTTTTTTCCACTGGATGGTTTTAGCTCCTTTGTCGAAGATCAAGTGACCATATGTGTGTGGATTCATTTCTGGTTCTTCGATTCTATTCCATTGATCAACCTGCCTGTCACTGTACCAATATCATGCAGTTTTTATCACTACTACTCTGTAGTACAGCTTGAGGTCAGGGAGAGTGATTCCCCCAGAAGACCTTTTATTGTTGAGGATAGTTTTTCTATCTTGGGATTTTTGTTATTCCATATAAATTTGATAATTGCTCTTTCTAGGTCTGCAAAGAATTGAGTTAGGAATTTGATGGGGATAGCATCGAATCTGTAGATTGCTTTCAGCAGGATGGCCATTTAACTATGTTAATCCTGCTGATCCATAAGCATGGGAGATCTTTCCATCTTCTGAGGTCTTCTTCGATTTCTCTCTTCAGAGACTTGAAGTTCTTGTCATACAGATCTTTCACTTGTTTGGTTAGAGTCACACCAAGATATTTTATATTGTTTGTGACTATTGTGAAGGGTGTCATTTCCCTAATTTCTTTCTCAGCCTGTTTATCCTTCGAGTATAGGAAGGATACTGATTTGCTTGAGTTAATTTTGTATCCAGCCACTTTGCTGAAGTTGTTTATCAACTGTAGCAGATCTCTAGTGAAGTTTTTAATGCTTTCTATCTTAGTACAATTAGCCTGTGATACATGAAGGTTTACAGAGCTCTAAATATAGCCAACATACTATAGAGTGCCAAAATTACTTGTATAAATTTACTAATTCTTTATAATTGCTATTAGTAATCAAAAAAATCATTCATTTGTCTATATAGCATTATGACTAGAGAATACATTTTCATTAATCTGCAGAAAATTTGTTCAATAGGATAAGCAAATGCCCAAGAAAAATTGGACTAATTTAATAATGAAAGGATAAATATATAAGCAAGAATAATCAATCTTGAGATTTCTGAAGGTCTTGCAATTTAGAGTTAAAAAAGCAGCTACCCCTCTCCTGGAAAGTCATCTCCTAGCCTTACCTTATTCTACATCGTTCTGGACAGCAGCTTTATTCATAGTAGCCAGAAACTCGAAACAAGCTGTATGTCCATCAACTGAAGAATGGAGAAAGAAAATATTATACATCTACACAATGGAATAATATTTAGCCATTGTCTTAGGCAGGGTTTCTATTCCTGCACAAACATCATGACCAGGAAGCAAGTTGGGGAAGAAACAGTTTATTCAGCTTACACTTCCACATTGCTGTTCATCACTAAAAGAAGTCAGTAAGCAGGAGCCGGTGCAGAGGCCGTGGAGGGATGTTACTTACTGGCTTCCTTCCTCTGGCTTGCTCAGCTTGCTCTCTTATAGAACCCAAGATTACCAGCCCAGGGATGGTATTACCCACAAGGGGTACTCCTCTCTTTTCCACTAATTAAGAAAATGCCCTTCACCTAGATCTCATAGAGGCATTTCCTCAACTGAAGCTCCTTTGTCTGTGATAACTCCAGTTTTTATCAAGTTGACACACACAACCAGCCAGTACAGCTATTAAAAACAAGTATGTCATGAATTTTGCAGGCAAATGAATGGAAATTGAGAATATCACCCCGAGAAAGATAATGAAAAATCAAAAGGACATGCATGTTATGTACTCACGAATAAGTGGATATTAGCCATAAAGTGCAAGATACCCATGCTACACTCCACAGACCCAAAGAAGCTAAACGAGAAGGAAGGCCCAATCAAGGATGCAAGGATGCTTGAATCTCAGTTAGAAAGGGGAATAATACACTTATAGGAGGCAGTCTGGGGAAGGAAACTTGGTGAGAGGGGGAAAGGGAATAGGGTACTTTGGCATCAAGTATAGGGAGAGACAGAAGAGAGGGCAAGAGGTCCAGCAGAATGAATGGAAATCTGCAGCTGTTGAGGTTAGTGGGGGTTAGAGGACATCCTGAGGACATGCCAGCAACCTGGGATTTGGGAGACTCCCAGGAATCCATAGGGGTAACCTTAGCTGAGACACAAAGAAGTAGGGATATTGAAGTTGAAGAGGACACCTCATATAGCCAGACAGCAAGTATTGGAGCAGTAGAGGCACCAACCCTCACACAAAATGTTCCACACAAAATTTATCATGTCTACAAGAAATGCAGGGATTGAGAATGGAGCAGAGTCTGAGGGATTGACCAACCATTAACCAACCAAGCTTGAGATCCATCCTACCAGTAAGCATAAATCCCTTACACTATTAATGATTCTCTGTTATAGTTGCAGATAGGAACCTAGCATAACTGTCCTCTGTGAGACTCCACCAACAAGCTGACTGAAACAGATACAGAGACCCATAGTCAAACATTGGATGGAGCTCAGAAACTCTTATAGAAGAGGTGGGGGAAAAATTTAAGGTCCCAAAGGGACATGGACACCATAGAAAGACTGTCAACTAAATTAGATTTGTGGGGGCTCTCTGAGACTTAAACACCAAACAAGGAGTACACATGGACTGGACCTGGCACTCCCCACATGTATAGCAGATGAACAGCTCAGTCTTCAGGTGGGTCCTCCAAAAACTGGATTGGGGACAACCCCTATACTATTGCCTGTTTGTGGAATACATTCCTCTAACTCAGCTGTTTTGTTTGGCCTTACTGGGAGAGGATAGAAATTCCCCTACAGAAACTTGATATGTCAGAGTTAGGGGATACCCAGGAGCCCCTTCACACTCTCAGAGGAAAAGGGGAGGGTGTGGAGGGATTGTATGAGGGTGGGATTTGGAAAGGGACAGTGATTATGATGTAAATTAAATAAAGTATTTTCAAAGGTATGAATTAATTAATTAATTGATAAAATAAGCACCAAATGCTCAGCTGGTAAGGGATTATTTTCTTTTTACAATATAGACTGGTGATTTTCCAAGAAGAACATGATAACATTTTTCATATTTTATTTTGGATTTTGTTTTTTGATTCAGATAATTTTGTAGAACAAAGCTAAAATTTCCTAAACACTGGCATGTAATATATTGTGAAATACTGTCTTCTTATATTAAAAGGAGAGAGAAATTTGTACTTCCTTAGTAACTAAAAGTATAACATTAAGATTATAATATGATAACATATATTTCTGTACTGATATTATACAGTTGTTTTTCATATCATTTTTGTGAATAACAAGAACAAATGACTCTGAAAATTTATAATTTAGCTTGATTTTAGACTTGAGCCATATAGCATATCCTTTCATTTTGTACCATGTTATTTTGAACAGGTACTTGTTATACAAATGTCACTTTAGTTGGTAATTATTTAAAATATTCTTAATAAAATAAAACATATTGATGTTGTATGCCTTACCAACAACTTCTTATTAGGTTGTTGAATATACAAGGTAGGGAAAACTTATGTATATGTAACAAAACAAGAAAGGCAAAGTTAAAACATTTTATAGATTAATTTTCTGTACAAAATAATATTTGTGGTGCATGGTTAATTGAATTATAATTATTAAATTCTTATTAATTATGCCAGAACCAGAAAGTAAAGTTGTGTTAGTGTGTGTGTTATGGATTTTGTATATGGATCTGGTGTGTGTGTATGTTTGTTGACGACAGAGCTCAATGTCATTTCTCTCCCTCCACTTCCTCCTTCACCCTCCTTCCTTCTTTTAAGTTTTTGAGACATAGTATTTCACTAAACCTGTAGATTGTCATTTTAGCTAGAATGAGTGACTGGCAAGCTCTAGGATCCATCTGTCTCTATTCCTTTCCACAAACTAGGCTCATTGAGGTGTATTATGATGCCTGACACTCATGAGAGCACTGGGCATCTAAACTTGAGTCCTGCTATAATTTGAATTTCATAGCTTTGTTAAAATACTCTGCCCTAAAGCAACCTGGAGAGGAAAGGATTTGTTTGACTTAACACTTCTAGGCCACAGTCCATCACAAAGAGTTCAGGGAAGAAACTCAAATTGAATTCATAGAAGAGTGCGTAATGATTTGCCCTTCAATTCATACTGAACTAGTTTTTTTACACAACCCAGAACTACTTCCCAAGGATAGGACCACCCATAATGGGCTGGGCCATACCACTTCAATACTAAAAACATTTCTCACAGATAAGGTTTCAGAGCAGGCTCTACTGGGAAATTTGGTTTCCCAATTGAGGTTTCATCATGTAACTCTCTGCTATGTCATATATATCTGTTGCTAAGTAGCCTAAGTCTCCATGCTTACAAAGCAAACATTTTAGTCATCGAGCTTATTTCTCAGCCACAAATAACTCTTTATTTATTAAATGGACACATGTTATGATTACTAGTTAAATCAAGTTTAGTGATTCAAGCATCTTTAAATATTATTCACTGTTTATTGTTGTGATTTTTGAAAAGCTAATTCATGATGTCCTGATAATTTCAAGAAAATTTAGAATTTAACTTTTTATTTAAAATATTTTATTTTTTCATGAGTTTTACATTATTACACATCTAGATTTTATACTGTCCTTATAATAATTTCCTATATTTATCAAAAATGTTATTGAGTATTTTATTAAAATTCTAATTTTCTTAGAATTCTGTTTAACCTAACGAATCCTTGTTTTACATTTGTATATTATAATCTTTAAAAATTAAAAGAAAAATTAAAAAAAATTGAGTGGACTCTGAATCCTGAAAAAAAATGCACACATGTGCAGAATAAATAGTTAAAGAAAATACTGCTTGTTTAAAAAAAGAATATAAGAAAATGAACTTTGGAAAGAAAGGTGTGGCATTTGGGAATTTAGCAACTAATTATTTTACTAAGTTTTTTATTTTCTCCATATGATGTGCTTTTATCATATAGTGTTTCTCTATTACCATCCCTTGTCTTTACCTTGCTCAGTTACTTCCTCTTTCAAATTATTCTTTTATTTCATGAGATGCTCTACTAAAACCTGACAAATACAGAGAGCAGATGCTCTCAGCCAACCATGGGGCTGAGCATGAGGTCTCCAATGGAGGAGTTAGAGAAAGGACTGAAGGAATTGAAAGGGTTTGCAACCCCATAGGAAGAACAACAATATCAACTAACCAGATCCCCCAGAGCTCCCAGGGACTAAACCACCAGCTAAAAAGTACACATTGAGCGACCCATGGCTCCAGCAGCATATGAAGCAGAGGATGGCCTTATCTGGCATTAATACGAGGAGAGGCCCTTGTTCCTGTGAAGACTCTATTCCTCAGTGTAGAGGAATATCAGGATGGGGAGGCTGGAGTGGGTGGGTGGATGGGGGAGCACCCACATGAATCAGGAGCAGAGGCAATGGGATAGGGGGTTTCAAGAAGGGAACCAGGAAAGTGGATAATTTTGAAATGTAAATAAATAAATTATCCAATACAAAAAAATTCACTATACATTAGAGATGGAAAAAGGTAGTATTTGCCCTTCTGATTTACTGGATGAGTTCTTTTTTTTACTTTAATGATTAAATGTTTTCAGAGTCTATCATTCCACTTTGTACACGTTTACAAAGAGAACTATATACTGGTATTCAATCTGATCAGCTGCCTGGGTAGTCAGGTATCATGTATAAACAGAAGAGTAGGATGTTACAAATTACTTAAAGTGTTTGCAAAAAAGAATGTACCTGTAGTGCTCAAATGAATATAATTTATGTAATGAATTGCATAGAAATATCTCTGCACAGCTAGAAAATATTTCTTTATAGAAAGATCACTTTTTCTTTAACTTAATATTACCAATATTTTCTAAGTAATTCTTGAAGACATATTTTGAGCCATTCCTGTTTTCTTTAAATTGTTTATTTTTGTTTAATGAATTTCATTTCTAAATTGGCTTTGACCAAGTGTGAAAAAAAGAGTTTCATTAATTTTTTTTTTTATATCTTAAAATGATTCTGAAACCCACTTGTAAAAAACCTCACACTTTCACTACTAAAATAGCTTTATAAATGTAAGCTGCAAAATCTTTCTCACAATCTGTGTCTGAACATAAACATAGTCATTGTGTATAGCTCTATCTATATCCAAAGCAAAATAAGCATACCCCTTTTTTCTTTTCATCACTAAAAATTCAAATGACTTGTGTGTTAATAGTGAAATATATTCTACTTATCTTACTTTAGTATATAACACCTCTTTTATCTCTACTAAAATAATGTTCTGAAAGCCAACTTTCTCCTTTTTGTTTTGCCTAAAGAACACTTGGCAGTTTTGAAAATATGACTTTATTCAAACACCCTTTTCTTCAGTTTCCTGAACATTTGGGTATAAAGGCTTCTTCTCACACTCTTATGGTTCACTTTGGAATGCTAATCTAGGTCCACATAAGTATACAATCACCACACACACACATGTATATATGTATACATGTGTGTGTGTGT
>JADRCH010007214.1:770304-791901 GCA_019843965.1 Rhynchomys soricoides
ATTTGTGTGTGTGTGTGTGGTGTGTATTATGAGACTGCCACCCACAGAAAGCAAACCTAAATTTCTCTTGTGCAGGTTTACTGTGCTTTAGAGATACCACTATCACTGGAGGCAGACTATGATTATCATACTCATTTACATTCAGTTCAGAATTTCTAAATCTTTGTCTTTGAAGGTCACATATAATTGTACTTTACATATTTTAATTACATGCTAACTTACTGGGCATCATCCTACACTAGTCTTTATTCTCCAGTGTTACTACAATTCAAGAAACACATTAAAGTTTATGACTTATGATCATGAACAAATTTAATGAGAATTTATTACATTTATTTTCATAGTCCCACATTTTGAAGGTACTTTAGTGCTAAACTTTCTATAGGCAGTAACTCGGCAACTCAACAATGGGAACACAACAGGAAAGTTCCTTCTTTGGAACCAAAACATATCTAATTGCCTTATTTCTTTTCCAGTTCATCCCGTTTTGCTCAAGCGTTTTCATATATTTGAAATAGTGTTATATAGAACCTGTACTGCTTGATTGTAAATTTTGTGAAGTTGCTCTGGGTTTATAACTGGAAAATAAATTGAGTCCTTGGAACTTTAGAGATGAAAGTATAAAAGGTCAGCAACTTCTGTATCTGATTCATCAGAGGTAGCTTTACCAATGCATCAAGTGTCATTGTTTCAGAATTCTGAAATGTAGAGTGCCATATAATCAGCAGTAATGTACAAAATTATGCAGTAGATATATAATGCACTTATAGGATATAACTCATGTATTATTTCTTCAGTAATGGTTTTTATTAATGAAAACACTTTAAGGAAAATAATTGAAATTTTCCTATTCTTTGCTTCAAAATACATTCAACAACTATTGCTTTAAACCACTTGACTATTCTATGAATTAATCAAAATTCACCCACCTGAAAATGTTTTTGTTAACTTGATTGAATTAAGCAATATCTAGAAGGGTTGTTCAAACTTTCATGATACACCATGACACTGTTATTTATAGTATTTGAGGCCACTTTCATAATTATAAGATGGTTTTCTTTCTTTCTTTTTTCCCCTCTGTACATAGCTGAAAGAAGTAGATCATAAGGGATGGGTTCTGGAAAGCTGTATCTTGCCCAGGTCCCATCATTTATTTACTTTTTCTCCATTTCTTGACTTCTGAGAAGTAAAGAGCCATCTCTGTTTTATGTGCCCAGTATGATAATACACTGTTTAAATGTATGGGTCTAAGTGACCATAATTAAAACTTCTGTGAGCCAAATTTTCTTCTCTTAATTGATTCAGTCATATATATTTGTTACAGCAATTAATACCAATAAGTAATCTCATTAATCTATAAAATTTTACATTGTAACAGTTAAATTAATTTGAGCCTCCAAGATTTAACAGCTTTCTAAATCACATCTATCATACTTTACCGAGCTACCTTAAATATTTCTAGGCTAGTTCACATATGACTAAATGATATTTTCTAGAACTCACAGTATTAGTGAGTATAGAAGCAAATTAGTTCTCCAGACTATAAAGCTAAAAATCAGATTCAAGTATCAATGTATTCATTTAGCTTTTTTAGAACTTTTATATTTTATCACACTAATTGCATATATGATTTTATAGCTCAAATAAATATTTTCTGTATATTTAAAAAAAAGTAGACAAATCTTGATATGTCAACACTGAGTTTTGAAATAATGGCAGAAAATTACTGACTTGTAAACCTTCATGGTCAAGACACTAAAAGTTCATTCTATAGGGAAAACAAACTTTAAGCCACAGTACAAATATTTAGCTAAAGCTGTGAAAAGTATGTAGTGTTGTAAAACAATTATCCCATTATAAGATTGTTTTGGGGACAGTCTCTGTCTGTATAGCTCTGGGTTACCTAGGACTCTTTATGTAGACTCGGCTGACCTTCAACTCATAGAGAGCCAGCTGCCTCCCAAGTGTGTTGATTAATATTACACACCAGCAAGCCTGGCTTCATTTTAAGAATAATTTTAATAACACAATTCCAAAATGGATAACAACTGTCGCATTACTTTTTAATAGATTTAATAGAATCTTTATATTATCTGGTATTAATACATCTTCCTTTTACTTAGCATTATGAATCCCATGAGCTCCTGTTAGTTTCTTTATTCAATTTAAATCTAGTATAAGTCACATGTATCATACTTTACCAAGCTACCTTAAATTTCTCTTACTTTTATATTTCATAAAGGATTATATCTTTACACAACACACATTTTCTTTTTTTTTTTTTTTGAGTACTTGTATCACCCTTGAAAATTTGTCTTATTGCATACCATTCATATATTCTGTTGTTCAGTTATGAAAGGAAGAAAGTAGTGTACTTGAAAAAGATGGTGAACTTTCGGTTATTTATGTATTCTTGATTATTATACTCCACTTTTTCTCTTAAGTGTTAAGTTCTACACTATAACTCACATCTATACGCTATGTCCACAACTTCAACAACACGTACTTTAAAATTTTCTAAAGATATCTAATGGTCTACTTGATTGATTTAGAGAAGCAACTATGTAGAACCAGGTTGAGTAAAGTACATAGAGGTAGAAATGTAAATAGGAGAGAGTTAAAGCATCTTAAACAAATTCTCTTTATTTCTAGTTTCAATGTGTGCATGTTTGAAATAATGTATAATAATGTATAATGTAATAATATAAAATAATGTATGAGTATCTGCAGTCTTAACTACAGTAACATTGATAAAAGACATTTTCTACACAATAACAACTAATGAATAATTAAAGATCAACATAAATTTTAATCAATATATATCCTAGTCTTTTTGTCTCCTAAAGTGTAAGAATCTTAAAGCAAAATCTTTCTATGTGATTTTTAGTGTAAAACTATAAAAGTGTCTTTAATGTGAAATTATTTGGAAGTACATAACTCAGTATGTAAGAATATTCCATGCTCTTCTAGAGGACTAGATTTCTGTTCCCAGCACTCATTTCAAAACTGCCTATTATTCAAGGGGATCTGATGCCCCTTTCTCAGTACCATGAACTCATACACACATATATCATACACATAGAAATATAAATGTACATATATAAAAACAAAAATTTATTTAAAAGAGAATTGTTTTTATTTGAAAAATAAGAAGAGATTTATCTAATGAATTGTGCTTTGAACTCAAATATGAATATTAAATACAAATAGTTTTATATCAGGGTATAAATATGTGCTGAGGTATAATTAGAAAAAAGTTGTGTTACATTTTGTGCCATTTTATATAATTTCTCAAAGATGATTTTTAATAATAAACTGTACCATTAGATTAGGTAGAAACAGAACCAGTCTTCAGTCTTGAGAATAAAAAATCAATTCATGTGAGCTGTGCTTTATGTGCTGAAGATTAAATCCAAGGCATTATGCATGCCATGTAAATACTTTACTATTTAGATGCATTTCCAATTTCTTAGTTTCATTTCTGTTACTGTGATAAGCATCATAGCCAAAAAGACACGAAGAGGAAGGGATTTTTAATTATGTTACATTTTACCATCCATAGTCTAAGGAAGCCAAGACAGGAATTGAGGCAAGCACTTATGTCAGAAACCATGAAGGAAAGCAGCTTACTGTCTTGAATCTTTGGGCTTGTTTAGCTATCTTTCTTGTGCAATCTGAGACCAACTGCAAAAAGGTACTTTCTCATTGACTAGGCACTCCCAAATAACTTAAATATTGAGAAGTTGCAATACAAGCATATCCATAAGCCAATCTGCTGATGGAGGCAGTTCCTCAGATGAAATTCCTTCTTCCCAGGTATATTAAGTTGGAAAATGAAGCTAACTATGATATTTAGCAGTATGTTTATAAAGACAAAATTTGACTATGAAGTTTAAGCTGGACTTGAGTTATTTATGTTGCCCAGTCTAGCCTAGACATTATAATCCTATTGCTTCAGGAAATAGAGATTATAGGTATATGGCACCATGTCTAGATATATGCACATTTAATATTTTAATTCTTGTGCTGGTTATTTGTCTGTTGTTGCAAACATACTGCATTTTGACAATTTTATCTATATAGATGCATACATTAGCAAAATGTTATTAATTATATAAGAAAAATAAAAACTTCCCTTTTCCTATAGCTTATTTAAAATGTATAGCTGCTATAATTTTTCATAATGTATATATCAGCACCAAAACTATGATTTACTATTATGTAATATAACTTGAAGAACATACATCTAACATATTTAAAATAGAATTAAAAGCAAAGGTGTTGAAGTTATGAGTTCATTAAGGATATGTAATTGATTGTTAGATATCTTGACATTAATAATAAAGAAATATTTACATATACTAGATTTTAAAAATGTCTGGAATAATGGAATATGTACTTAGCACAAGCATATATTGTTTTTCTGCCATTATTCTCTATTAAAAAGTAGTTTCTTAGCTTGATGAGAGCTACTGCAACTCACCAAGAGATTAGAGATGTCTTTTTAAGCCCTCTTATTAAAGAAAAAAGAGTATTATCTTGGATTTATCAGGTTGGCAGGAAAAACCTTCATATTGAAAAATAGCCAATGGCAAGGAATTAAATGTCAGTCCTTTTTATCCTCAAATAAAAAATTCAATATTGATAGTTACTTGCACAATAAGCAGAACTTTAAGTCATTCTAATTCAAGAAATACTTTATTAATACTTCAAAAATATTAGAACACTTGGAAAATATCTGTTCAAAATGCATGTATTAGTTAGTTTGAGTGATACATTATAAAGTCAGTATAAATAAATTTCATAATTATTTATTTTATTTATATATTTTTATTCCTCAATTTTTTATTTGATATTTTATGTATTTACATTACAAATGTTAACCCATTCCTGGTTTCCAATTCAGATCTCCCCTATTCCATCCTCCCTCCCCCTGCTTCTATGAAGGTGCTCACTCTCCCACCCTCCCACTACCAACAACACTGTGGAATCAAGCCTTCACAAGACCAAAGTCCTCTTCTACTGATGTCAGACTATTCTCATTTTCTTCAACATATGTGGCTGAAGCCATGGGTCCATCCATGTGTACTCTTTGCTTGGTTTAGTCCCTGAAATCTCTGGGGGTTCTGGTTGGTTGATATTGTTGTTCTTCCTATTGTTGTTTGCAAACCCTTCAGCTCCTTCAGTCCTTTCTCTAACTCTTCCATTGAGATCCTGTGCTCAGTCCAATGGTTGGCTGTGAGCATCTTCCTCTGTATTGGACAGGTGCTGGCAGAACCTCTCTGGAGACTGCCATACCAGGTTCCTGTCAGCAAGGACTTCTTGGCATCAGCATTAGTGTTTGTGTTTGATGTCTGTATATTGGATGGATCCCCAGGTGAGGCAGTCTCTGGATAGCCTTTCCTTCCATCTCTGCTCCACACTTTGCTTCATATTTCTTTTAGACAGGATCCATTCTGGGTTAAAAATTTGAAGATGAGAGGGTGGCCCTATTACCTAACTAGGGACCTTGCTTACCCTATGGATGTGGTCTCTACAGGTTCTCCCTCCCATTTGTTGAACATTTTAGCTAATCTCATCTCTATTGAGCCTTGGAAGTCACTTGCTTTTCTGGCATCTGGGACTTGCTTGTGGCTACACCCAGTTTCCCATCCCCCATTGTTACATACCTCTGTTAAATTTCCTGACCCAGGATGCATCTCCTACATCTCCTCCCATACCTGATTCTTTCCCTCATTTTCCACTCCCCCTCTTCTCATCCTCCCAAGTCTCTCCTACCTTCTACTTCCCTTATTTTGTTCCCCTTTCTAAGTAGGACTGAAGCATCTACTTGTTGGTCTTCCTTTTTCTTGAGCTTTATGTTTTCTGTGATTTGTATCATGGGTATTCTATGCTCTTTGCCTAATATCCACTTATCAAGGAGATCATATAATGTGTGGTCTTTTGTGACTGAGTTACCACACTCAGGATGATACTTTCAATGTACATCCATTTGCCTGCAAATTTTATGAAGTCACTGTTTTTAACAGCTAAGTAGTATTCCATTATGTAAATGTACCATATTTTCTGTATACATTTCTCTGTTGAGGGACATCTGGGTTGTTTCCAGTTTCTGGCTATTATAAACATGGCAGCCATGAACATAGTCGAGTATGTATCCCTATCACATGTTGAAGCATCTTCTGGTTATATGCCCAGGAGTGGTATAGCTGGGTCCTCAGGGAGTACTATGCTCAATTTTCTGGGGACCCTCCAGACTGATTTCCAGAGTGGTTATATCAGCTTGTAATCTCATTGGAAATGGAGGAGTGTTTCTCTTTCTCCACATCCTCATCAGTATCTGCTATAACCTGAGTTTTTGATCTTAGACATTCTGACTGGTGTGAGGTGGAATCTCAGGGTAGTTTTGATTTGCATTTCCCTGAGGACTAAGGATGTTGAACATTTCTTTAGGGGCTTCTAGGCCATTCTTGGTTCCTTAGATGAGAATTCTCTGTTTTGCTATATTTCCCATTTTTAAATAGGGTTATTTGGTTCTCTGGAGTGAAACTTCATGAGTTCTTTGTACATATTGGATATTACCCCTCTATTGGATGTAGGATTGGTAAAGATTTTTTCTTAATCTGTTGGTTGCTGTTTTGTCCTATTGACAGTGTCCTTTGCCTTACAGAAGCTTTGCAATTTTATGATGTCCCCTTTGTTGATTGTTAATCTTAGTGTATAAGCCATTGGTATTCTGTTCAGGAAATTTTTTCCTGCACCCATGTGTTTGAGGCTCTTCTTCACTTTCTCTTCTCTTAGTTTCTGTGGAAAGATATTGATTGGGCTTTGTGCGTGCACACACATTTGTGTCTCTGTGATTTTGAGAGAAGAGATTATTATGTACATTTGTTTATAATTTGACATTTCTACTATATTCGACTATTTGACTAGTGTAAAAACACTAGTGCAGAAGCCATATAACATCTCTTTTTCTAGTGTTAATATCCTTGAAGTCTGAATTATTCTTTGGGAAGAGAGTAGGACTCATGACAAAACTTAAAATTGAAGGGAGCAGTAATTTTTAAGAAAGCAGTGGTAATGTTCTTTCAATTTCCTATCCAATTTAATGATATCATGTCCATATCATATGAGTAGAAACTATACTAAAAATAAAAATTAAATTGAATAAATATTTGAAAACTAATTTACAAGCATTATAAGAATATACTGGACACAGCATGTAAGTCATCTGACTCTTGAAACCTAGTCAACACATTTTCAGGGAAATAATAAACTGGTGTCCAATGATAGCTGAATTTAGATGGGTGTTATTCCCACTGTGAAGAAGGTATAGTAATTTCCAAACAGAAAAACAGCAAAGCGAGGAACTTTATAGTAGTTGAACACAACTCTTTTTGGTTATTGTATCTTGTAGAGGACATTATGGATGAAATTTGTTTCATGATAGTATGTTGTAATCACCCATCAATGAATGATACCCCCCCTGATGTAAGTTTTTACATTTACAAAAGTAATGTAAATATTTACAAAATATTAAGCTTTTCTCTTAGCAGCTTTGGTGGTATACAATGAAAACTATCAAATAGTACTGAAAGATACTTTATATTCACTGGATTTAATACTAGATTTAAGCTTTATTTCAAGTAGGTGTTAATACTTCATAACACATGTAAACATCTTCGAGCCAAATCTACTTACCTTCCTATGTGTAATTGCTCTTGTTTTCATTTTTATTTAAATTTTCTTCTAATTTTTGTAAAATTCTACTTTCTGTTTCTAAGTTTGCTGATTGTTTTCAGGGATCAGGACAGAATTTGTTTCCCCAAAGAGGGCCTCCCCTTCTCTGAATAGAAAGAAGAGTAGAAGGGAATGGAGGAAGGTGTTGGATTAATGTGTTGAGAGACCAGTGTCCCTCCCAGGGCTCAGGCCTCTGAGAGAGGAAAACTGTGGGAAGTTTGACTGTGCTCACCTCACAGGAAGCCAGCGGACATTGCCCAGCTGTGGGAAGCACAGCCGGGGGGTCCCAAGGACTTCATGGAGCCAGCTCCATCTGCTTCTCCAGCTCTTGGCCATCCCAGGCACTTCTGGATGCCTTGGAAGAACTGAGAACCAAGTGGGGGCCCTTGGGCCTGATCTAGCTCGGGGCCGAGAAGGAAAGATGGTAAGGAGCATGGCTGGGTCCTGCCAGGGACCAAGTCTTTGGCTTGTCATCAGCTAGCGGGTTGGTTTGGAAGAGACCATGGCTCTATGAGGCCTTATCTGGGAGACTAGACAAGGCTCTTTAGACTAACGCCTGTTCCATGGTTCCACAAGGTGGATCCCAATGAAGAGAGACAGTCCATGGTTCTAACGCATTTATTGTCATGGTAGAGAGTGGTGATGAGTGAAACCGAACCCCCCAATCTCAGGGAGGGCCTGAGGTTAAAATGGCTTTTGCAGGGAGGAGTGACTGGGAAGGTGAGTTTACTAGTTTTGCCTCTAGGTGCCTCATTATAATGGGAATATCTTTAGGCTATGTGACCACACCTCTACCTTTGGAGGTGCTTGGGGCTACATGACTGATGGTCACATACTTATGTAGAGCTGTGACTTCCTGTCAGGAGCCTGGGGCCCAGGAGCATGGCAAAATCCCTATTGGCCCTTGTATGGTTGTCCCTTGTTGGAGAACCCCTACTGGGGCTCCATGTTTTAAACCCAAGCTCAACCAGAAACCAGGCTGACTTTCATGGTCCCACAAGAAAGGATGTAAAGGTAGGACTGGATGGAGAAGAGGCAGGGAGACGGTAATCAAGCTTTAAATTGAATGAGCAAACAAATTAGTGGATAAAAAAGATACTATGTTGTGAAAAGAATACCAGAGATATCTCTGATATTGCTATTCTGGAACACACACACACACACACAAAACATATTGATATTTTTCTTCCTAATTATGATGCTTAGGAGCATCATGACAAATAGTGTCAAAGACACTACTGCAATGTATTTTAAAACTCCCATGATGCACAAGAAGAAAAATGTGGCTTCTTAATATATTGTGGAGGAAAAGATTCTTTAAATATATTTTGAGATTTCTTAGTGGAATTTGGATTATAATATATGTTAACTACTGCTTGAAAAAGAAATATTTGGATCACCATCATTTCAGTCTACACCTCCACCTGCACCCTTGGCAGATTGGAATGCTTAATAACCTCCATTGTCCCCACAGTCAGCCTGTCTCCTTGAATGTCGGCCCTGACCAGGGACACAGGATTGCGCTAGCCAGGGAACAAGGAAGTCTCTTCTAACCAGAGACAGCACTTCCTGCCTTTTAAGCGGCCTGCTTTAACCCAGGTTACAAAGCTCTACCTGCCTCCAAGGAGACCTGCTCTAATCCAAGACACCCAGGCTACTTAGCACCAGAAGTAACCAGATGGCCAAAGGCAAGTGCAAGAACATAAGAAACAGAAACCAGTGTAATTGGGCATGATCAGAACTCAGTTATTTTACCACAAAAGACCTGGATTTCCTAACACACTTGAAGCACAAAATTCTGTCCTAGAATCCCATCTCATGAAGATGATAGAGGCCTCTAAGGAGGAAATGAATAACTCCCTTAAAGAAATACAAGAAAATAGGTAGAAAATCTTAAAAAGGAAGCAAAAAATAGTAAAATCCCTTAAAGTGATACAATAAAATACAATCAAACAGGTGAAGGAATTGAACATAACTGCCCAAGACCTAAAATATGTAAATAGAAAAAATAGAGAAATCACAACTGTAGACAGCCCTGGAGGTGAAAAACCAAAAAAAGAGATCGGGAGCTACAAATCTAAGTATCACCAACAGAATACAAGAGATTGAAGAAAGAATCTCAAACATAGAAGATACCATAGAAGATACTGACATATCGGTCAAATAAAATCCAAAGTGTAAAAGTTTCCTAACACAAAACATTCTGGAAATTTGGGATGTAGTGTAAAGACCAAACTGAAGAATCACAGGAATAAAAGAGGGTGACAATTCCCAGTTCAAAGGGCCAGAAAAATCCTCAACAAAATCATAGATGAAAGCTTCCCTAATCTATAGAAAGACATGACCATGAACATACAAAAAGCATATAGAACATACAAAATAGATTGCACTAGAATAATCCAGCCACATAATAATCAAAACACTATATGTACAGAACATAAAAAGAATATTAAAAGCTGTAAGAAAAAAAAAAAAAGACTAAGTAATATATAAAGACAAACCTATCAGAAATACACAAGATTTCTCAATAGAGATGCTAAAGCCAGAAGATCCTGAATGGATGTCATGAATACCTTAAGATACAACAAATGCCAACCTAGACGATTCTACTCAGCAAATCTCTTTATCAACATTTGTAGAGAAACCAAGATATTCCATGATAAAATCGAATTTAAACTGTATCATGCTACTAATCCAGGTCTACAGAAGATACTAGAAGCAAAACTCCAAAAATGGGATGGTATCTACACCCAAGAAACCACAAGAAATTAACCATGCCACAACAACCCAAGGGGAAGAGAACCACGCACCCACATAAAAATACCACCTACAACAACAAAAATAACAGAAACTAAGCATCACTGGTTTTTAATACCTCTCAGCATCAATGGACTAAATTCCCCAATAAGAAGACCTAGGCTAACAGACTGAATTTGTAAACAGAATGCGGCATTTTGCTACATACAAGGAGCACACTTAAGCAACAAAGACAGATACTACTTCAGAATAAATGGCAGAAAAAAAACAAATATACTGAATTTAATAGAAGAGAAAGTGGGAAATAGGCTCAAATGAATTTGGAAAGAGGAAAAGTGTCTGAACAGAACACCAGTGGCTCGGGCTATAAAATCAAAAATTGATGAATGGGACTTCATGAAACTGCAAAGCTTCTGTAAGGCAAAGGACCCTGTTAATAGGACAAAATGGCAACCTCTATACAGATTGGGAAAAGTTCTTCACTAACTCTACATCTGACAGAGGGCTAATATCTAAAATATATAAAGAACTCAAGAAGGTAGACTACAAAAAAAATAATAATTCCAATTTAATGGAGTACAGAGTTAAACAGAGAATTTGCAACAGAGAAGCACTGAGTGACCAAGAAGCCCTTAAAGAAGTGTTGAACATCCTTAGTCTATAGGGAAATGCAAATCAAAATGACTCTGAGATTTTATCTTACAACAGTCAGAATTGCTAAGATAAATAATTCAAGTGACAGTACATGCTGGTGAAGAAATAGAGAAAGAGGAACAATCCATCATTGCTGGTGGAATTGCAAATGGGTACAATCATACTGGAAATCATCTGGCAGTTCCTCAGAAAACTGGTAATAGTTCTACTCAAAGAATCAACTATACTGCTCCTGAGCATATACTCAAAGGATGTTCAACTATACCACAAGGACACATGCTCCACTATGTTCATAGCAACCTTATTTGTAACAGCCTGAAACTGGAAACAACCCACATGATTCTCTACTAATGAATAAATACAGAAAATGTGGTTCATTCACATAATGGAATACTATAAAGCAATTAAAAATGAGGCCATCATGAACTTTACAGGCAAATGTGTGGAACTAGGAAATATTCTGGTTGAGGTAACTCAGATCCAAAATGACAGGTATGGTATGTGTTCATTGATACTTGAATATTGCCCAAAAAGTACGAAATATTTACCCATGATCCAAACCATAGACCCTTAGAAGTTTAGCAAGAAGGAAGGCCTAAGTGAAGATGTATCCATACCACGTAGAAAAGGGTAGAAAATAATCATGGTAGGCAAAGATCAAGAGGGACCTGGTTGGGGTGTGTGTGAGAAGAATCAGGTATGGGTATAGACAGGAGAGAAGCTCAGAAGGCTAGGAGAATGAATGGACATATGCAGTAGCATGGAATAGAGGGAGGGAGATTGGGGAACCTCTAGAAAGTCCCAGACACCTGGCATGTGAGAGGCTCCCATGACTCAATGGCAGTATCCTTAGCCTAAATGCCCAACATTGGGGAGATGGAACCTGAAGAAACCACCTCCAGTAGTTAGTGCCCCCAGTGGAAGGATGGGGATTCAAATTAACTTTCAAAATTTTTAACCCAAAATTGTTCCTATCTAAAAGAAATGCAGGAACAAAAATAGAGCAGAAACTGAATGAAAGGCCAACCAGTGACAGCTTAAATAGTTTCCATAACATGGATGGGCAGCAAACCCTGACACTATTATTTAAATAAATTCATGTGTTGGTTGTTTTGTGGTGTGAATGTGTGTGTGTGTGTGTGTGTGTATGTGTGTAACATTACTAATTGGTACTTGTTTCTAAGTATTCTTTTAGTTGATAGAAAAATGAAAATGAAATGAATAGTTGCAATCAATCTAAAGAAATAAGAATATAAATGTTCTTTCTATTAGCTGTAAAGGAACAATTGGTGGATATCACCACAAAAAAATAAATAGCCACAATGATCACAATTAGGACCTTAAGATATAAAATTATGACAGAATATCAAATGTTATACATTTTCAGTGAAGCAAATTAGGGCATATCCAGTTGAATAATTTAAGCTTTGTACTATAGCTCTGATGATAACTTTTTGTTTAAGTTTTATTATGGTAAAGAATTACAGCACTTGTCCAAGTTTCCCTTTGTAAAAAAGGTAATTTTTCATGAAACTGTCCATGGTTTAACACTTACTTCTAGTGCATAATGTGTGTGTGTGTGTGTGTGTGTGTGTGTGTGTATAATTACGCTAAGTTTTAATCAATCAATCATACTGGTTTTTGTTATCTTAGATCTCACATACTTTAATTCTTTTGTACATAAAGAGACAAAAAAAAGATTAATAACTACAATTATAACAAAACCAGAAATTTGTATGGCTTGAGATATAAATTAAGGGATTATATATACTGACATTGGAATTTCTTTAAATGTTTCAGTTTTGTCTACTCTTCAAATATATTGTTATGGCAAAATATGGTGTGGAAGTTACCACATTAAAAAAGTAAAAGGTGGGCTGGAAATATGGCTCAGCAGTTGAGAGCACTGACTGCTCTTTAAGAGGTCCTGAATTCGATTTCTAGCAACCACATGGTGGCTCAAAACCATTCTGAAATGTCTGAGGACAGCTACAGTATACTCTCATGAAATAATTAAATGTTTGAAAAAAGTAAAGGGCATAAATGTTTTAAAATTACACATAAATATTGTCCATATTTCTGAGATAATCTCAAAACTAATAAAACCTAAAAATATCATATGTGAATTGTTACAGCAAATTTATTGATTCAACAGTATTGTGAGATATAAAATAACATTCAAATGGTAGATCTAGGAGCAGCCCTGAATAGCCTGCTATCCCAGATCAGGATACAAGGTACATATATAATCATAAAGCAATATACAACAAGACAATATCCAACATCAAGCTAAATAGAGAGAAACTGAAAGTAATTCCACTAAAATAATGGACAAATGTAGGCTGACCACCCTCTCCCTGTATATTCAATATAGTACTTGATGTTATAGTCAGAGCAATGAGACAAATAATGCAGAGCAAAGAGACACAAATTGGAAAGGATGCAGTCAAAGTATAACTATTTGCAGATGATATGATAGTATAAGAGAGCCCACAAATTCTACTAGAGAACTCCTATTCCTGACAAATAGCTTCAATAAAATTAACTAAAAGAAATTAGTAGTCCTCCAAATGACAACCTGGCTGAGAAAGAATATATAGAAGCAACACCCTTTACAATAACCATGAATAATATAAAATATCTTGGTGTAACTATAACCAGGCAAGTGAAAGATATGCATGACAACAACTCCATGACATGGAACAAAGAAATAGAAGAAGATATGAGAAGATAGAAGGATCTAACATGCTCATGGTTTGGCAGGATAAACATAGTGAAAATGGCCATGTTACCAAAATCAATCTCCAGATTCAATGCAATCCCCATCAGAATTTACATAGACCTTGAAAGTGCAAATCTCAACTTTATATCAAAAAATAAATTTCCAGGATATCCCAAGGAATACTGAACAGTAAAAGAAATTCGGGCAGATTCACCATCCCTGATGTCAAGCTGTAGTACTGAACAATAGTGAAAATAACTGCATGTTATTGGTACATAAACAGACAAGTTGATTAATGGAACCAAATCAAAGACCCAGAAATAAACCCATATACCTATAAACATGTGATTTGATAAAGAAGTCAAAATTATTCTATGTAAAAAAGAAAGTATCTTCAACAAATGGTGCTGCTCTAACTGGAGGTCCACATGTAGAAGAATACAAATAGATTTCTATCACTCAGGACAAAACTCAGGTCTTAGTGGGTCAAGGACCTCAACAAAATACTGGATACACTAAATCTCATGGAAGAGAAAGTAGGAAAGAACCTCAAATTCATTGGTACTGGGGGAAATTTCCTTAACAGAACACCAATGTCTCAGGATTTAAGATCACTAACTGATAAATGGGACCTTTTGATACTACAGAGCTTCTATAAGGCAAAGAACACTGTCAATAGAACAACATGGCTACCTACATGTTGGGAAAGGATCTTCATTAACCCTTCATCTGACAGAGGGCTAATATCCAAAATTTACTGAGAATGCAAGAGGTTAAAGACCAACACACACACCCCCAAATAAAAATGGGGCATAGAGCTAAACACAGAATACTCAACAGAGGAATCTTTAATGGCTGAGAAGCATTTGAAGATATGTCTAAAGCCCTTAGTCATCAGGGAAATGTAAATGAAAACAATTCTATGATTCCAACTTACATCAATCAGTATGTCTAAGATAAAAATTTCAAGTGACATACTGACAATGGAAACACTCCTCCACTGCTGGTGGGAGTGAAAACTTGTACAACTACTTTGGAAATCAATTTGGCAGTTTTTCAGAAAACTGGAAATAGCTCTACATCAAAATCTAGCTATACCACTCCTAGGCATATACTGAAAAGATGCTTCACCATCCCACAAAGACACTTGATCAACTATGTTATTAGCAATTTATGGTTCATATACACAATGGAATACAATTCAGCTATTTAAAAAAGACATCGTGAATTTTGCATCCAACTATATATATCTTGAGAATATAACTCTGAGTTCACCTAGTCCCAAAAGGACTTGCTTGGCATGTACTCACTTATAAGTGGTTATTAGACATAAATTCAGGATACTCATGTTAAAACCCAATGATTTAAAGAAGCTAAACAAGAAGGAAAGAACAATGGAGGATGATGTAATCTCACTTAGAAAAGGGTATAAAATAGTCATAAAAGACAGATAAAGGGAAGGAACAGGCTAGAAGAGGAGCATGGGGAGGAGAATGGGAAGGTGGTTCAGGATCAAGTGTTGGGAGGGACAGGAGGGATGGCCAGATAGCCATGAAAATGAATGGAAATCTTGAACTGAAGGAGGTGAAGAAGTAGGGGTCATCTCCTGGATGAGGCAGAATTCTGGGTTAAGGAAAGCACCCAAGCATCATTTGAAGTA
This sequence comes from Rhynchomys soricoides, assembly GCA_019843965.1. NCBI lineage: Eukaryota > Metazoa > Chordata > Mammalia > Rodentia > Muridae > Rhynchomys > Rhynchomys soricoides. The sequence continues at coordinate 785,838 of JADRCH010007214.1, forward strand.
TCCTTACTCACAGCATTGGAGATATGGTGGCATGAAGAAGTCACCACCTACTGTAGCCATGGAGAAATCACAATGGATTGCTAAGGACTCCAATTCACCTAGAAAACTGTTGAACCAAATGCATGAATGGGGGATGGAGCAGAGACTGAGGGAATGGTCAATCAATAACAGCCTCATCCGATGGGCCAGCACCAATCCCTGGTACTATTTATGATACTATATTATGTTTACAGATAGGAGTCTCACATGGCCGTTCTCTGAGAGCCTTCACCCAGCAACTGACTCACATAGATGCAGACACCCACAGTCAAACATTCGATGGAGCTTGGGGGCTCTTATGTAAACACTGGAGGAATGGTTGTGGCCCTGAAAGGGATAGCACTCCACAGGAAGACCAACAGAGTCAACTAACCTGGACCCTTGGGGTTCTGAGAGCCTGAACTACCAACCAAAAGATATATAAGGGCAGGCACTATGTCTTCCCACACATATGTAGCAAAGGTGCAGCTTGGCCTTCATGAGGGTCCAGATCAACTGTAAAGTGGTCTATCCTAAAACCTGGTGCCTGTCTTTGGGGTGTGTTCTTCTAGCTGGGCTGCTTTTTCTGGCCTCAGTGAGAGAGGATGCCTCTAGCAGCACAGACCCTTGATGTGCCATAGTGAGGGATATTGTGGGGCCTCCCACCCTGTAATAGAAGAAGATTGGGGGAAAATTGTGGGAGGGGTGACTGGGAGAGGGGCAGTGAGGGACATCTAACTTGAATAAGTAAAATAATAAATAATATAAATTTAAAAGAGGTAGATCTATGATTATACCCTAAAAGTGTTCAATTAGCAAGCAAAAATAAAAGAATTACACATAAGTTGCACACAGGACAATTAAATTTAATCAGGGAAATAATGAAGGACTTATGAACTGAAAGTCAGAAATATATCAATATATCAATACATCTATATCTATACCTATATCTATCTATATCTATAATAAGTCAACACAAATGGTAAGACATTTTGGGTGTTAATTGAGAAATATGAAGTGTCTCTCATAGGTTCATCTATAAAAGACTTGCTTTCCAAATGATGGAGCTATTTTTGTTGCTTGTGAGTAATATAAGAAAGGCCTAATGAAATGAATCAGTTGAATGCTTAAGAACACTTTCTGCCTGTGTTAGTTAACATTTCTATTGCTGTGACACAACACAATAACTGAAAACCAGTTGGGGAGGAAAAGAATTATTTGTCTTACACTTCTACATTGTTCATTTCCACATTGGTGTTCATCACTGAATGAAGTCAGGACAGGTACTCAAACATGGAAGGATCATGGAGGTAAGAGCTGATATAGAGGCCATGGAGGGTTGCTGCTTACTGGCATGCTTCAACTGTCGTGGCCATCCTGATTTCTTATAGAATCCAGAACCACCAGCACAGGGATGGTACCACCCATAAAGGGTTGGGCCCTTCCCCAGTGATCACTAATTGAGAAAGTACCTTATAGTTAGACCTCATGGAGATATTTCCTCAATAAAGGCTCCATCTTTTCAGATGATTGCAGTTTGGCTCAAATTGACACAAAACCAGCTAGTACAATTGACCACTTGTCAACTTGAAACACCAAAGTGTCAATTATTTAGCTACAACCCTTTCTTTCTTATTCATTTCTAAGTTTTCACATTAAAAAAAATGAGTAACTTTAGTCTTTACAAATTCAAGCACATTCAAATTTTAGTCCTTTTAATATATCCAATCTCTTTAAAAATCCAAAATTACTTTTAAAGGTTCAAATTCTTTCAACTCTCTGCTCCTGTAAAAATCAAAATTAAATGTAATATCTTATTCAAGAGGAAAGAAGCAGGGCACAGTCATAATCTGAGCAAATTAAAACCAAACTTCAACAGGATAAATATAATAAGTATAATAAATAAATATATTAATATATTTAAATACAATAAATGCATATTTATCAATGTCCAATTACATGAGATTCATTCACAATATTGTGAACTCTTTCAAAGGGCTTGGCTTACTTCTCTGGCTCTTTTCTCTGAAGCACACATGCAAATTGTCTTCTAGGCTCTGGATAGCTTCACTTCTCCTCTGCTGCTGCTGTTCTTGTTGGCCATTCCATGGTACTGGCATCTCCCAAATCTTGTGGTCTTCTGCTAAAACTGGGCTTCCCTTTCACCAACAGCCTCTCATAGGCTCTCTTCAAGGTGCAAACCTCAAATTCACTGACCTCGTCAGTCCTGGGCCTCCAGCAGAAGTCAAAGAAACCATAGGTCTAGCTTGAGCATTTGAGACCTCAAAGCCAACCGTCTGAGAGATACATGTCCTCAAAAAATACTACATCTATAACAATGTTATACCTCCTAATAGTGTCACTCTCAATGGACCAAGCATTCAAACACGAGTTTATTGAGACAATTCCTACTTAATGAACCACATTGCATTCCCTGGCCCACATAGGCTTGTAGTCATAACAAAATGCAGAAATACATTTAGCCTTTTTTCAAAGGTGCCCATAGTATATAATAGTCTCAATCATGTTTAAATGTCCCAAGGTCAAAGTCTTTTCTGAGATTCATGCCATCTCTTAAGTGTAGTCCCCTGTAAAATCAAAATGAAAAAGCATATAATATATTTCCAATATACAATGGTTCAGGATATACAATAGTATTAAAAAAAGATAGGGAAAGAAGCATAGTGAGGAAATACTGGACCAAAAACACATCAGAAAATGAGCTGGCAATCTACAAACTCTGCATCTCCATTCTCCATGTGTAATGTCAATGAGCTCTTAAGATCTCCTGCTCCTTTCAGTTTTGTTGACTCCTGCACACTTCTTTCTCTTCGGATGTTTCTATTCCCTGTTAGCAGCTTTCCTCAGCAGGTATCTCATTACTCTGCTATCTCCAATATTTTGTGGACCACAAGGCTGGCCAGACTTCACCTTCTCTGCTTATACAATGGCCTATTTGGGCCTCTATGCAGGGATATCCATGACAAGTTTCTGGCCTCAGTGGCATTCCTCAGTATCCGAAGAAGATTACATAACTCCCTTTTTTCTATCCTTGATTCTAAAGCTGGAATCATGTGGCTGAAGCTGCCAAGTTCTGCTGCTTTCTTGGCCTGGAGAATGACCTATTAATTCATGTACCAGCATTCTGTTTTCAACGGTTCCCTTTACTGCCTAACTTTGGCTGTGCTGGAACTTGTTCTGTAGATGAGGATGGCCTCAAATTTAAAGTCTTGTCCTTGTCCCCTAAGTTCTGGGATTAAAGGAGACATTTCCTCAATTAAGGATTCCTCTCTAATGACTCTAGCTTGTATAAAGTTGACAGAAAACCAGCCAGTACCTTGCCCTTATGGAGAACAGTAGTTCAATTCCCAGCACACCCATCAGACAGTTCAAAACATGTGTAATGGCAAGTCCAGGGGATTGGATACTCCTCTTCGGCCCTCAAGGGCACTATTTTAATGTCTACATACCCACATAGAGCCAAATTTTCATACACTTATTTTGAAAACAATAATACATCTGAAAAATGCTAAATGTTTGAACAGACATATCTCTGAAGATATTCAAAAGACTAACCAACATGTTGTAAAGTTATAATTGCTAGCCACTTAGGAAGTGTAAGTCAATGCAGTAATCAAAACTGTACCACTTCCTGTTACATTCAGAAGAAATTGTTTTTCTCCTTTCATCCACGACATCTGGTTTTTATAATTATTTCTCTCAACCTTCTGTGATGTTTTCTGAACTCTAGTCCCATTTTTGCCTGAACACTCCGCAGACACTTGTTCTCTTCTCCTACTGTCCACAGCAGAAATAAATTTCACTGATGAGAGCTGAGATATGAACTAACTGATGGGCAAGTATAGAGATACAAATTTAGAGGGAATAATTTTATTCATTTTCCATTTAGAAAATTAAACCACAGCAGCTGTTATTGCCTGCCCAAAGTCTTGTATAAGATTAAGACAATCAACATTCTAAAATGGATAAGGGTGGCTCAAAAATTCCAATCATTGGTTGAGGAACTGTTGACAGTTTGTGGCATTGGGTCAGGGGAGGTCAGTTTTCTTTAAAGTTATAGCCATTGATGGGTCAGCTATGTTCCAGTGGATAACCCCAAATTAATGAATAGTTAGGCAACACAAACTGGATTAGGTGAGCTCCAGTCCCCTACATACAGAGTACACAAAGGTGGGAGCTGGATCTAAGTGGAGTTAGAAAGACAAATGGAAGGTGAAAATGGTCACTGTACATTGTATTAATATATAGACTTCTTAAAAATGACTAAATTATGTCTGATGATAATAATATTTCCCAATGCAAATTTGGGAACCATTATTACCCCAAAATAGCAGGTATAAGTGAACATTGGGATTAACTGCAATTCTTGAGCATTTTTGCTGGCATGGTATAACAGTAATATGATAACTTGTACATATAGTGATAAACCTAGAATCAGAGCCAGAGGTCCACATAATAAGGATGAATCCAGGCAGTAGTGTTTTTCTCATCTGTGTAAATTCAGGCAACACAATACTTGGCATTATTAAAATATAATAAGATTTTGCATGAGAATCTATCTGAAATTTCCTAGATACTTTTGTCAGATATCTTGACATTTGTCTTACATCTTGAAACCTCAGAGATATATCATTCATATAACTTTGTATAGTTTTCAACATGATTGGAAAAATTGAAAGATCTTTGACAAAAGCATAAAATCCAGCAAAAGTATAACAAAACTAATAAGGATGACTATTGACCCAATGATGTAGAGCTCTGCTCATTGAATGGAACAACCTCACACATTTTTATTTAATGATAGCTAGTGTTATAGTGTGGATACAGAATTCTAGGGATTACCACATTTCCACTAAGTTGAGCCATTAACAACTTAAAACTAGACATTTTGGGGAGCCTCAATAAATCAAACTGCCATTAAAACATTAGCCTTTCTCTTTTCTTTTTCTTCCTTTTATTAGACATAGATTCTTTCTCATACAATATAATCGAAATACAGTTTCCCCTCTGCTTCTCCCAAGTACTCCCTTCTGCCTCTCAGGTCTGGATCCACTACCTTTCTGTCTATTATTGGAAAAGGATGGGCTTCTAAAAGATAAGCAAATATAACAAAATAAAATATAAAATGAAATGAAAACTGTAGTACTGAAGTTAGACAAACCAAGGCAACAGAAAAACAGAAGAGCCCCAAGAGAAGGCACAAGAATCAGAGACCCATTCATTTACATATTTTACATAAAAATATAAGCTAAAAACTATCCTTTATATGTAGAGGGCCTGATATAGACTCATATAGGTCCTGTAATTGCTGTTTCTGTCCCTGGAGGTTCAAATGAGCTTTGCTCAGTTCTTTTAAAGGGCCTTGTGCTCCTGGTGTCCTCTGTCTTTCCTACTTCTTCTGCCTCCAATTTTGTGGGGTTCCTTTAGGCCTTCAGAGAAGGATTTAATGTAGATATATCATTTAGTGCTCTGCATTCTAAAAGCTCTCTTTCTTTGTATAATGTATAGCTGTGGGACTCTGTATCTGTGTCCATCAGCTGTATGAGGAATCTTTTGTGATGACAGCTGAATTGGACACTGTATAGCAGATAATCAGTAAGAGGTTTTTTTTTTTTGACCAATAGTACTTGGTTTTATCCTAGCTCTCTGGGCTATCCAAACTGTGCTTCTGTGTCATTCAAGCAGAATCAGGTATGGGTTTTATCTCAAAGAGTTGAACTTAAGTCAAACCAGACATTCGTTGGTTACTCCTACAAGGTTTGTGCACCCATAGCAGTTTTTTTTTTTTCCAGGCAGGACAGATGGTAAATTAAAGGTTTTGTGGTTGGGTTAGAATTTCTTTTTTCTTTCTTTTTTGTTACTTACAGAGAAACTTTCCAAGTCAAAGACACTAAAACATGGTAGTGAAGGATTTATTTAGGCCCTAGCTCAATTTCTCCCCCCCAGCCCCCTACAGTGGATTTCTTTTCTTTCTCTCTCTCTCTCTCTCTCTCTCTCTCTCTCTCTCTCTCTCTCTCTCTCTCTC